>QBDW01000328.1:0-131183 GCA_003261595.1 Maconellicoccus hirsutus
TTGGGTAAAAGTTGTAAAAGATGCTTTTATGATAGTATTCAACATACTATTGTTTCAATTCGATAGGTTTAGAAGAACCGAAGATAATTTGTTTTTTGTCTCTCCCGAAAAGTTGACTTTTTGGAGTTAATATGTAGTTTCATAAATAACAGATTTATATGTTATAACATTATTTTCTCTACCGTTTTCGATGTACATTTTTGTTTACATATTAATGCGCGCTTGCGCGCATTTCGACATGTTGCTAGTTTTGAACTATTTTATCAACATTTAGACAAATTTTTGGAATTCGAAACTAGTGTTGATCAATTTTAAACGATTTTAACATCAGTTTGGCAATTTTTGTGCAATTTTAAACAAATTTTTCATTAATTTGTTGGGTTTGTTCGTTCATAATTCTTAATATGTTGTTCTGTTTTTGTTTTGTTTTTTTGCTACTTATTCAAGATTTTCCCCATTGAACGTTGCTAATAAACCTACATATAAATTTTAATGCTAAAAATATCAAATAACAAAATTGAAAAACAATTGAAATTTGTATGAATAAAATTCTTTTGAAAATATTCTTCACCTCTTTTCTTTTCATATCGTTCAATTTTTCTCTCGTGCTCGTTAGGAATCCCCATTTTTATATTTTTTCAACGTAATTTCAACGTCGCTTAAAACTTTTATGCGTTTTCCCACTTCTCGAGTCGATTATTCTTAAACGAATAATTCTATTTCTCCGTTTCAATCACCGTAATCCACTGTCTCGGGCGCGTTCAATCAACACGAACCTCCGAATGGATGAAAATCTCGCGCGAATTCATCGAAGCGCGCGAAATCTCGTACTCGGCGGTGGAAGGTGCAAGGTTGCACATGTATCCGCATGTGTACATCTCATCGCCTGCGATATCCTCTCGAGGGTTAACGTCGTCTTTGAAAATACACGAAGCGTGAAGGTAAGTGCACGAAAATGAGTTCAAATACGCGGCCACTCGGAGTCGCTGTGTTTGTCCGACGACACACAGGCAAACAAGAGATTTTGAATAGTCAAGTTTTCTTCTTCGACACGCTTATTTGTAAATGAGAAAGTTTCGCGAATTCGGATTCCCATGGTGATAGTATATCACAGAGTAATATACCATTGGACATGTGTATATGTGGTGGTATTTCCGTATCTTGCTCGTAAACATATCGACGCCGAATATACCAAGTGTGATTAAAAAGTATATTTTACTGAGCTAAAAATAACGCACGAGCTGCGTAAAATACTACGCAAAATTACCCTCAGGCATTGGTAATTAATAATTACGATATTAGAAAACGAGCCGCCGTGTACAAAGCGCGGAAAAGTTTTCGACGCTTTGCAAACGTTTACCTTTTGTTTTGGCAACTCGACACGTTGACTGGAAAAGTTTCTCGTTTAAATAAGTGCAAATTATACACTATCAACGTAAAGATTAATTCGACGCCTTGTATTAACCTTACATTCTGTATGAGCTTACAATTAAGCCGGAATTTCTAGTCGGCTTTTATCTTCGATTTTATGCTCTATTTAATATTTTTCTATACGTATTCGTTTAATAATTAATCATTTGGTTAATGAATAGCGGAAAAAGTTATATGTATTGCGCAGTTTATACGAGAATATTTTCTTCATTAAGTACTCCGTACTCCGAACAAGTTGTTTATGGAATGAGTTGTATAGGAAAGCACACTGATTGTGAATTTTTTTTTTGTTACAGGGATCGTAGAAAAGCTAATGGTAGCGGAGGGAATAATTTTTTAGATAACTACGACACAGATCCGAAAGAAGAGGAGAAACGTATACAAAGGTTTTTGATTGCCATTTTCGTTGCGTTTGCATTTTTCTTCGGATGTTTTATGATATTAAAGTAAGGTCCCAAAAGGTGCGACTAGCGTTATCATATACTTGAATTATGAATGAAATGTTGAAAAAATAACGCGAGAACGCGAAACAACGTTACTACGGGTGAATTTTCTTCGTGAAATGTTTCCCAGTGAGGGGATTCAAGATGTGATTTTTTTACATTTTAAAGAAAATTTTGGGGAGAGCTTAACTAATCTAGACGACATGTCTAAACGCGAATTCACCATTTTGACCTTTTCAAAACATTTGAGGTGGGGAATAAGGTGAACTTTTGAATCGACTTGTTTAAAATTAAATGAAACTGGTTTTTCGAAGATACCACGTTTATTAGAACTCCGGTGAATTAGATACAGCAACCAAAGTAACATCTATGTAGCATGTTTTGCCTACAGCAACCAAAGTAACATCCACGTAGCACGTTTTGGCTACAGCAACTAAAGTAACATCCGTGCAGCATGTTTTGCCTACAGCAACCAAAGTAACATCCATGTAGCATGTTTTGCCTACAGCAACTAAAGTAACATCCGTGCAGCATGTTTTGCCTATTAGTTAGGAGACTTCATAGAATGAAACTACGCCCCCCCCCGTCCACTTGACGGAACGCTTTTTTAAAGAGGGAGTTCTAGAGAACATATTAAAGTGAAAATCTAAAAAACCAAGTTGAGGGATCATACAAAATGGCGACTTTTTTGATTGACAGGTGAGCGATATTTTATGATGTGGATTTTAAAGGGGTGAAAGTAGATTTATAAGAAAAAGTTCGAAATTACTTTCGTGGAAATAATGATTTATTAGAAATTAATCACTTTTTATTAATTCGATGACTTTATTTTCAAAATTTTAGAACCATTTTTTCCCGTGAACCATTTTTAGTTCCTTTGATAGAAAGAGTATGCAATCTTACTACATTGATGTACTTTGAGTTGCTTCAGCTGCTTTTTAAAGGAATTCGTGGTACGTTTGATCTGATATTTTGAAAATTGTGAATTCTTGTACCCTCGAGATGCTCATCTCGTTCGCTTTTCCGTTATCTGAACAAGAAACAATAGTGATTTTCCTTCATTTACGAGATGGCGAAAATTCGTCTAAAAAATAGTACCGTTTTTCTTTTGCAGCTTAACGATAAGATACCTACAGCAAAACACGCTCATAAGCCTTACCTTCGATAAGTGAAAAATGCAATTACTTCGATGTCGACGAAAGACTTATAAAGTGGCAATTTCCAACGTATATACAAGTTGATAATAGCTTAGCTCGGAATTGTATTACATTCTGTCGTGAAATAAGCACAATTGAGCTAGTCTCTCTCTCGACTGCGATTCCGAAAAGAACTCGCTAATTAAGCTCTTTTCTTAAATAACTCCGGTAATTGTTGCGAGTCAAATTATAAAAAAATCAGCCGAAAGACGTTGCCCCGCGGAATAAGCCACGTAGCGGTTTATTTAAATTTTTCGCGGAAAAAAACTCAGACAGAATATTAATTTACTCGTGGGGTAATTCGTTGTTCCGACATGATTAAATGTCGACTCGTGATGCTGCAAATCTCTCGTAAATCCGACGCTCGACTTTTTTTTACTGTCTCTTGTTTTAATTTTTTGGGTGGAGTAGCATTTATACGGTATTGAGGGGTTTTTTCACCGCACCCTTTTGAATTATAGCGTTATTCATTTTCATACGAAATTCATCCCTCTGGGGAACACGAATTTTCAACGATGGTAAACAATTTTATCGCGGGATGTTAATGTTACAAGGCGTTCGATATAATAATCATGCTAATGAAGTATTAATGAGATTCGATCTAGTGGCCGGATTTTTATTCTGTGTTTTTTACATTAATTAGTAAGTTTATTTATAAAAAGCCTTAAGCTGTAATGGAAACTTTAAGTGAATTTTGAGCCGGTGATTGAAAGCGCCGAATTGCTGGTTTTTAACTTTTTAATTTTTTTCATCCGTTCGGTCGACTTTATGAATAGGAAATGAGCTCTTCTGACGTAGACAGAAAGGGGAAACGGTAAAACTCGAGATAAATTTTAAACCCTGGATTGATGTTTCTGTCGTGTCTTGTTTGATCATCCTGTGGAAATTATTTCAACGTGGAGTACACGCTGTGACGAAAAAAGTGTGTCATTTGCTGTGTAGCTATAATTCGTTTAATTTTGCAATAAATTACAAAATAATTAAGAACTCCAGAATTTAAAAAAAAATCCTGCACTTTCTAGCGTTTTACTTTTCGTAATATTATATGACGTTTTTTTTTCAAATTAGATTTTGATTTTTTCCCCTGAAAATTTATTCTCAAATTTCAAAAAACAAATTTAACGTTGTATAAGCTATTCTGAATCAATAATGAAAATAATGGGAAAAGAGGAGAGAGGGGAAAAAATTTTAATATCTTATTGCCATGAAAGAAAAAGGTTACTGGAAATTTCTCTTCAAAAGGCAACTGGAATTTCTTCGAGATCCTTTAACAGTGAATTTAGACCAAAATTACGCACAATTTTAACGCGTAGATTGAATGAAAATATAGAAAGTTCTTAAACAATTCGCCGTAAATTTATCTCCGGTGAATTATGTGTTTAAAATTTCGTACTTTTTCACTTTCAAGCTTAAACAAAAATCTTGCAAGTTTTTTCGTCGTTGAAAAATGCCATAAGATTGTGGAGTCGGATAGCGAAATCATTGATATATACGTGAAATTTTAGCCACGTGTCGAGGATTTTTTCGCCAACTTTGGATTCATTTACGTTGAAATCGTAATGAGAAAAGAGAAATAATACGTCTTGAGAAGTTTTATAACCATATAAGCTCGCGAGCTTTTGAAATAAGATGATTTTTTTTGTACGATTTTGATTGGTTATAACGAGTGAATTTGTATGAGAATCGTGATGAAAAAAGACGTTCTATTTTAACGCGAACGAGGGCGTATTTAGATTCGAGACGACTAAGTCATCTCGTGTAATAAACATACGAGCGAAAATTGATTTTTCTCTGTTTTGGAAAAATTGTTTCCCTAAACAGAAATCGTTAGGAGATAAAAAAAAAAGGAAAAAAGAATGGAAAAAAGGTAAAAAAGATTTAAAAAATATTCTCGAACATAAAACGAAGAAGAGCAAAATACTTAAATACATCCGCAGTTAGCATGGAAAGTTTTTTCGAAAAAAGAACCATTTCTACGAAGTAAAATTCACTTTATCTGTCTTCTGTCTTAATTTCGAAACTGGAAAGGATAAGAAAAACTTGGCGTTTATCTTTGTCAAGTAGGTGTTGGCTTTTCGAAGGAATTGCGTCGCGAAACAGATCGAAATGAAATTTTTTAGTGTGAGAATTTCGCGGTTCGGAATATTGTTGTTTTCGCATTTTAATTCTTTTTTCTACGACGAATAAAATTACATGTCGTGTTTACTCGTCCCTTTTTTGTTTTAATCGTCTTGGGAATAGAGTAATTTTTACGATTAATGGCCTATGTACGAGTACGTGGAAAGTTGCCATCGTAATCAAATTTACTAAACGGATCGTATCGGTGTACGAACGAGTGACGAGTTTTAACGAAATTTGTCAATTTTACGAGCGCGGAATTTTCGTAATTCGCGTAGTAGGATTTGGAAGCATTTGCGAGGTTCAGGTGAACGTTTAATTTTCGGAATTCCTTCAACGAGATGGCGTTTTTTTTATTAACGAGCTCGATTGCGAGGCTTATTTTTTATTGAGATTAAAAATTCGTTGGTGGTTTTGGATGTTATTTTGAGTTGCGAGACTACCTACATATCGATATTTATTGGTCCCTAAGGAGCGACGATGTGAAGAAATGAAAGAAAAATGCTAAACTAAAAATAAAAGTACGTTGGGGAATGTAATTCGTCGAATATCATTTTTTCAGGATTATCTTCGTGTCTCGATGGTAACATCGAATGAACGAGAAAGATGATTGTTTCGTCGAGTTGGCGATAAAAATTAGTTAACGATGGGAATTTTTTGTTTTATGCTGATTTCTTTAAATTTATTCAAAATTATCAACTTGTGCGAGATGATTTCAAAATTGCTGTTTAATCGGGGAAAATTCAATAAAAAAAAATTTCTTAACAAATCCTCCTAAACATTTAAAACGAACGATGTTCTTGAATAAAGTCGTTCGCGAGCGATTAAATTTAATTTTCTGAAATAAATCATTCATTTGTTCGAGATTTTTCGATTTTTTCTTAATTATTTTCAAAAAAATGATAAAAACGGTCATGAGAAAAAAAAAACGAAATCGGAGAATTCAGCTTCGATGTAATAATCTTGATATTTCTATTTCGATGCCTACTTCAATTTTGACTTTGATGTTTCCATTGCAGTATTTTAATTTAGATTTTTCAATTTCAGAATTTCAATTTTAACATAAACATTTCGATATTTCGATAATTTGAATTCGACGTTTTAATTTCGATACCTCGATTTTGATGTTTCCATTGCAGTATTTTAATTTAGATTTTTCAATTTCAGAATTTCAATTTTAACATAAAAATTTCGATATTTCGATATTTCGATATTTTGACTTCCATAATTTGATTTCGATGTTTCAATTTCGATACCTCGATTTTGATGTTTCCTTAAAAATATTTTAATTTAAATTTAGATTTTCAAGTTTCAATAATTCAATTTTGGTAATCACGATATTTCCATGTTTTTTCAATGCAATATACTTGGATTTTGATATTTCGATTTCGATGTTTCAATTTCGATATTTCAATTTCGATATTTCGATTTCGACGTTTTAATTTTGATATGTTGATTTCGATGTTTCCCTAAAAACATTTTAATTTAGATTTAGATTTTTCGATTTCAATACTTCAATTTTGATAAAACGATTTCGATATTTCGATGTTTTAATTTCGATGTTTCCATAAAAACATTTTAATTTTGATTTCGATGTTTCAATTTCGATACCTCGATTTTGATGTTTCCATAAAAATATTTTGATTTAAATTTAGATTTTCAAGTTTCAATGATTCAATTGTGGTAATTACGATATTTCGATGTTTTTTCAATGCAATACTTGGATTTTGATATTTCGATTTCGATGTTTTAATTTCGATATTTCAATTTCGATATTTCGATTTCGACGTTTTAATTTTGATATTTTGATTTCGATGTTTCTCTAAAAACATTTTAATTTAGATTTAGATTTTTCGATTTCAATACTTCAATTTTGATAAAACGATTTCGATATTTCGATGTTTTAATTTCGATATTTTGATTTCGATGTTTCCATAAAAACATTTTAATTTCGATTTCGATAGTTTTGAAATATTATATCGACGAACGAATGAATCGTCTATCTCACTAATCGTTCTCGAATAAAAATCAATATTTTGGCTAAAAATATATTTTATTTTGATTTTCGAATGATTATTCCAAGCGTGATTTCTATCAAGAAGTTATTTTCATGTTACTTCATTCGATAAATTTTGTAAATCGTTCGCGAACGAATCCTTTTATTTTTCTACAACTGTAAGTATCAAGTTATTTTCGAATGATCGACTTAAACAAATCGTACTTTTGCGTTGGATTTGCTGAAATTGTGGAAAAATATTTCCCCGAAATTTTCCACCATGTAACGAATAAACAACTGTTGCCAACTTTTCAAGAAAAAAAAACACCTCTACAAACATCTTTCACGACGTCGCAAAAATTTCGCGTAAAATCGCACTCTATATGGCGAACAATTCCGCGAAGAAATCTGCATAAATTGACGGCGTCCCCATAAAGTGGGCGTTATGTTGTGCCAAATGTTTAAAAATTAGTCGTCGTTAAACTTATATACGACGAGAACGCGATAATACGCGTAAAAAAATAATTAAAAAGATAAACAATTTGAAATAAATATCAAAAAAACCGCGTTCTCGTTTAGAAAAACGTGCGTAAATGGTGGGTTTTTTTATCCGTAGCTTTTTAAGGATTAAACCAAGTACCCTTTTTTTGGCCATTACACACGTTCGAGGTCCTAAAAGCAAAGCATGATAAAAATTAGCATGATTTTTGATCATTAATGAAAATTGCGTCGTTTACTGATACGAAGAAAAAAAAAACAATTTAATCCAATAGCCTTGGTTTCCAATTGTATATCACAAATGTGCCCTTTTTTCACGACAATAAAAAGAAATGCTTTTCAACGTTGAAAACGGAAAATTGCTCGTTTTGGCGGGAAAATTCAACGATGAGAAGAAAAATTGGAAATTCGATTTTATTTTTGTAAGCGGCTTAACATTTCGTCTATGACTTTTGTGCATTTGTATGTTGCGAAGCTGCGATAAAGGCCATTACCGATTAACTTTTTTTGGGCGGAATTTTCAATGAGATGGATTTGTATCTGAAAGCTTTTAAGTTATTCGATGAATATTTCGAGTACCTGTATGATCCGAGACAATAAGCAACACGATTTCGACGAAATGGGAATACGACTCTACGATGTGTATTAGTTTTTCAAAAGCTTCGCGGCGATGAATTGTTATTGCGATGTTAATGCGCGCGTTTAAATCAAACGGATGTTTAATATTTCATTAGAGACGACGTCAATCAAAAAAAAGTGCAGGCTCTTTTACCAGGATTTTTCGTTTACTAGTTACACGTTCGAGTTTTTTCCTTCTCTTCTTGTTCGTTGCTAAATCTAATTTATACTTAAGAAAACGAGTAAAAAAGTTTAGTTGACAGGTACGTGCTCGGCTACGGCGGCGAAATCGTGTTATAGAGATTTTTGAAAAATTAAATTTCTACGGTTGCACGAGTACGATGGTTTTTTTCGGTCTTATAAAGCTCTCCCCTTTAACTTACTAATGGAAATGACCTTTAGATAGGAAATTTTTGGTCAAAGATTAATCGAAATTCGAACCGTTGTCAAATACAAGATGAAAAATTTACCGTGTACGTGGTAATAGTTTTGATGTAGTTTTTTTTTTCTTTTTGCCTTTTACAGATTCATACATTTTACAAATGATGAAAATTACGGTAATATGCAGCATTGGGATGTGATGTACGCGGTTTTAATGTGGTTTGCGTATCTGCCTTCATTAATAACGCCTTTGTTGGTTTTAACAATGATTATGAGAAGGTAAGACATGGGCTTGTTGGAGTAAAAGTATGACGTATTTGTGCCGTTTTACGGCTCATTATTTCAAGCTAATATGCAATGTTTTAATAAGCGTTCGCGTAGACATAGAACGCGGCAGATTTTACGCAAATTTGTATTATTTTGACGATTAAATTCCGGTATGTATTAAATGCTGCGATATCAAGAATAGTTTTTTTTGGTAAAAGCGAGGAAATTGCGAAATTTTAGAATAGTAAAGACGGATTTTGAGAGATGCGACGCTTTAATCTAAAAATCAACGACGAATTTGGATTTAACGATGTACGAAACACGAGAAACGATACGTCGCTTGATATACTTTTTTTTCGAATTTTTTTACTCGAGTAAGGATCGTTAATATTGTTGGAATAGTTTAAAATCGATGAAAATTCATTTAAAATTGGTTAAAATTGCTCAAAATTCCAAAAAATTGTCAAAATGTTATTAAAGAAGTCCAAAATTGATCAAAATTTGTTTAAAATTGCTTAAAAATGCATAAATTATTTACAATAACTCAGTATTTTCTCAAAATTGCATAAAAATATTTAAAATGTTGTTAAAATATGCCTAAAATTGCTCAAAATTATCAAAATGCAATTTAAATTATTTAAAATTGTTCATTATTTATCCAAAATTGCATAAAATTTTGTAGAAATGGCCTAAAATTGATCAAAATTTGTTCGCAGATGCCTAAATTTACGCAAAATTGCATTAAAACTGTTAAAAAGTTGTTAAAATAGCTCAAAATTGATCAAAATTTATTTAAAATTGCATAAAATTACGCAAAAATTGCATGAACACTGTTAAGATGTTAAAGTAGATTAAAATCGATCAAAATTTGTTTAAAATTGCTCAAAAATCCACAAAATTGTCAAAAAGTAAATAAAATTGTTTGATATTGTGTTAAAACTGTTCAAAGTTTTTCAATATTCGCTCAATTTTAACCGGTTTTTATGCAATTTTAAGCAAATATTGAACTATTTCAACTACTTTTG
The DNA here is from genome assembly GCA_003261595.1 of Maconellicoccus hirsutus. Lineage (NCBI taxonomy): Eukaryota > Metazoa > Arthropoda > Insecta > Hemiptera > Pseudococcidae > Maconellicoccus > Maconellicoccus hirsutus. Next base: position 9,974 of record QBDW01000328.1, read on the forward strand.
ACAGTTTTGTGCGTTTTTGAGCAATTTTAAACAAATTTTGATCGATTTTAAACTACTTTAACATCTTAACAGTGTTCATGCAATTTTTGCGTAATTTTATGCAATTTCAAACAAATTTTGATCAATTTTATGCTATTTTAACAGTTTTTATGCAATTTTGAGCAGATATTGAGCAATTTTAACTGCTTTTTGACGATTTTTTAGGGTTTTAAGCAACTTTAAACAAATTTTAATTGATTCTAAACTGTTTTGATGGTAATTTTAAGCAAGTTTTTCATCAATTTTATCATTTTGTTCAACTTATATGCAATTTTTGATGAATACTGAACGAATTTGAAACAACATGTTGACTATTTTGTGTAATTTTTGGCAACTTTAATCAATTTATACAAAATTTTGACAATATTTACGAATTTTTTATCAAATTTGAGCTGCATGTACAAAATTTGGTTCAATTTTAAGTACATAAATATGTTGTGATTTAAATGAATTTCCAAAAATGGAAGATGAATGGAGCGACGTTTTTGAAAAATAATGATAAATTTAGGGTTGAGGTGGGGCTGAGCATGAAAAAGCGTTCAAGTGTAGCAAAAATTGACCCGGTCCAGTGTTGCAAAAAAACCCAGAACACGCCCTTGATTTCAAATCAACATTTTCAGAGGATTCAACTCGATTCCTAAAATTCCACTTCATCTTTTGACCAATTGCATTTTCAGAAAACATTTTTTCGACACTGTTGCTCTGTTGTTTCAGCGAGAACATCTCAGATCTTCGGAACTACATCAGGATGAAACGTAAGGACACTTATCGAAGAAATATGGACGACGAAGATAGTCAAATGATGAGCGTAACGTACATGTCGCGACCAAGCGCTACAACCATTTCGACCGATTTTGGACAACACCATGAGAAGAGCAGTTCGTCGTGAAGAAATTGCCTCGAGGTAGGACATGGATCGATTGTTTGGTGATGGGCGTGATAATTTAAATGAAAATACTCATCGATGACAATAATTAATCGTAGTTTTAACCTATTCATTGAACGGTTCGATTTGAGGAGAGTTGTGTGAGGATTGAGGTTTGAGATTGAACGCAGAACGAGGCATCAGATGGGCAATGATCTGGGTAACGATTGCGTCGATTTGGTACGAGCTATTTTAATGATTCGTTTGTGCTGAATGATTTTTTGAACGTTGCGACGTTGCCAGGGTTGCCAATTTTTTATTCCTGGTGTACTTACGATTATGAAAATAAGATTATATATAATCTAAGTAGTCTTACGGCGAAGATCTGTTTATATGAATATGTTTGTCTCGAGACATGGCGAAAAATTAAAAAATCTGGAAATTTGGCAACGTAGAGCCTTTCACCGAAACCTATGTACGCTAAAGCTGCATTATCGAAATATCCTCGCTTTGCTCGACAAATAACGAAATACCGTAGTTCGCCTGTTGCAGAAAATAATACATAATGCTGAGCTCTTACAACGAGATTTTTCTCATTTTGACATTTTAAAGGTATATACGAAGTTCCTCCTTTGTAGCGCTTTACCTGAGAGTCTCAAAGAGACGCTGGTGCTTTCTAGAATATGACACGTATAATTCGCGTAGCAGGTGTGCACGTTTTCGCAAATACGCTATGCATCGTGTATTTGTCTACAAGTAAAAGACACGTCTGCGTTTTCTATTGCTTTGCTATTCACTCATATTGTTTGATTTATTAACCGTATATTGATGAATATAACGCATCCTACGCTTTTTAATCACGCTAACGCTTCATGCGTCTTTAACTTCGAATTCATAAATTAAATCAACAACTTGGAAAAGAAAATTTTTAGTGCTTACGTCATCATAAAATGTCTTCATCTCGAGGAAAAAATTCCTCGTTTGCTTTTTAAGGCTTGTTTCTCGTTGCTGATTTCTCTTTGTTGCGAAGTGTGTTGTGAAACTTGAAAATTTCATTTTCGTTGGAAATCAATTAATTTTTCATCACGGTACTTGGCGGTTTTTCAATTTGTATCGTTTAATTATATTTCGAGATATTTATAAGATGTCTGTGTTACGTTGTACGTTAATTGTGCGACTTGCAGAATTCCTTTTTTGATGGTATTCTTAGTATACTATATATTTTTCTATGGATAATTTCTTTGGATATTTTTAAGATGTTTGATGGATGTTCGTAATAAAGTATTCATTTTACGAGTTATTTCAGTAACCCGTCCACATCCCGGTAAAATCTTTCGAAATGCTCGGATTTGTTAGGAAGTGTGATGGAAGGTGGAAATTTACAATTTTATTTTTATGTCCGTTCGAGCTATATTGTTTCAATAAATTTCGACTAAAGGGTTCATAAAAGTGAAGTTTGTTGCTGTAGGATTTACACGGCGATGCGAGTTTTATGGAAATAATGGAATTTTTACGAGCTCGTTTACATTTCGGGTTTATCGAATGTAGTACAATTTAAAGCAAAGGAATGCCCAAGGTGTGCTTTTTCCAGGTGATGCTTGGTTTGGACGGAAAAGATGAATGCGTGAAATTGGGTTATGTTCGGAGATGCGTTTCGGACTGGTGATTTAAGGTGGGAAGTTCATTGCGAGTTTGTCTAAATTTGTTTCTAAGAGATGAAATTTAAGACTACGTGATGAAAAAATTTTCACAGGTATCAGTAATTTTTAAGCTGAGAGTTGAAAGAAATTTTCGAAAAAGGCTATAGGCAGATTACCATAAGCGATTTACCTCAGGGTCCGGATTTTGATGATATTTGGGTGGTAGGTGGGTATTATCGAGAAACGTTCATGACCAAAATTTCAGCAGACCCCGTTTTTAAGAAATAATTTTTTTTCGAAAATCAGATATGAATTTTTTTCTGAAATTAAAGTTGACGGAATTAATTGAAATTTTGATGCATGGTAGACCCGTATAAAGGCCTTCTATGAAAAAATCAACAACCCCCCACTTCAATTTTTTCCGCTCCAAACGGGCGTTTTTGACTTAATTTTTTTTTTAAGTACCTATCTCAACTGGTATAATTTTTGAAACTCATTTTTTCGACGTATTTTTGACTCCTAGATGTCGCATATTTTTTTCAAAATTTTGCCTCCCCGAGGTCGTGGTCAAAATTCGCAGAAACCGCGCGCGAGCGTTGGCCGAAACATCCCACTACGCGGTAGCGCCTTGTTCACCGTCGCGCACAGTACCGCGTTTGGCCTGTAGTAACATGCCTAACGCAGCGACGCGCGTAACCGTAAACGAGGCGCTACCGCACAGTGAGAAGTACCGATTATTGCGCGCGCGCTTAAGCTCATCGTTAAATAATTTTTTTTCAAAATCTACTGGTTTTTGGGTTATGGATCGTATAACATTTTTTGTTTGAAATAATTTCAAGATTAATTTGCGATTTTTTTGCCGTCGGAAAAGCTGATTTTTGCAAAATGCGAAGCAAGGCAAAAAATAATGTACAAAAATCGACTTTTTCGACAGCAAAAAAATCGCAAATTAGTCTTGAAATTATTTCATACAAAAAATGTTTCTATAGCCTTTGATTTTGATTTTTGTCGTCTCTTTTTGATATTTCGATGTTTTAATTTTGATGTTTTAATTTCGATATTTCAATGTTTCGACGTGGATTATTTCCGTTTTCATTTCGACAATTTTGACTCGTCAATCGATTTCCATTTTTCGACTTCAGGATTTGGTTGTAATATTTCGATTTTGATTCTAATGAAATTATTTCAATACTTCGATATTTCAGTTTTGACAATTTAATTTAAATATATCAATTTAATTATATGTAGATATTTCAATATCTAAAGATTTTTGAACCTTTGATTCATATTTTCCACAATTTCGCCGCATTGCTTAATTCGGTTCATGAATATAAATTAGATAACGATTTTATTCGATCAATGTGTATTTGCCTCTTCCGCGTTATCGAGGAATACGTCGATCGTATTAAAATAATCGACTTCAGTGTGATTAGATTATTTGTCGGTATCATCGTTCTGTACAAATCATGAAGAAAATGTTGATAATTCAAAATAATATTGTAAGTAAAAAACGTATTTTTTCTTAAAATCAGCACTTTCCATCTCCTGATTGCATTTTATTCCATCGTAGTCAATTTTTCAATAGATAACTCGAAAACAAAACTCTTTCAATATGCGGCTTCTGATATTTCCTTTGATTTTGGCCTCAATCGAACTGACCACGGCGACTTACAATCCTTACAATGAGACATTCGTGTTCAGGAAGGATTTCTTGGACAGGAGCGATCTACTAGCGACCTTATTCAATTACTCAAGCTCTCGGCTCGGCTACTACTTCACGTGTCCTCATCGTTTCGGTAAAACGATGCTGTTAAGGATGATACAAAAATTCAGCGAAGTGGAAACGGACATAGTACATTTACCATTACCTAAGCAAGCAACTGAATCACATTGGTTGTTTAATTCGTTGAAAATATCTCATCAAAATTGGACTTACATTCATTTAGCTCGACATCCCGTCGTGTATATAAATTTCACCCACGTTATGAGGAAGTATTTCGAGAACAACGTCGAAGAGAACGTGCTCCATTATATGAATCTCATTTTAGGACAGGTTTTCGATAATTTCAAATGGCTGCCGATATTTTGCTGGCAAATCAAACAGAAGCAGTATAGATTAAGGGAGCATGAGATGGTGTTTATTGATACAGCAGTGCATAGGAATTTAAAAAAGGTAGATGTCCTGTCCAGTCTGGAAATCCTGGTTACATCTTTGTTCAAATTTCACAACGGAACCAGGGTGCTTATACTGATTGACGAGTTGGATAAACCATTACACGATGTTCTCAGCTCGACTGAAAATTTTTCCGATGAGATGATCTATTTGTATAATTTATTATGGGACATGATAAACCAACTTATCAAGACTGCTCGTCCGTACATTGGCAAGATCGTGATCACAGGAGTGAGCAACATTGTGTTTAGCTCGAAATTCGTCAATAGCACAGCCATTGATAGGTTCAAGTTCTTGGATGATCATTACCTCAGATCATTCTATGGATTTACCGAAAGCAACATGGGCGAATTGTACGATTGGTATAAATGCGACGAAGATGAGATAAACCGAGTGCGCAATTTTTACAAACCTTATAAGACCAAACATGAACGTTTGAATGTCTACAATCCGTATTCAATTACGAGATATTTCGGCGACAAAGAATTTCACAACATCACTGAACCGAAACTCTACTGGAATCTTGGCGAGCAAGGAGATTTCATGTATAAATTCCTAAAATCGTACGAATTCTTGGAAATGTCGTGCAAATTATATTTCAACAGATCCATCAAAGTAGAGCTAGGCGATGATTATGAGCCATCAGCGTTTGATGTGTTTTTATTAGGAATGGAGAAGGATTTCGTCGTCGAGGAGTTCCCCTTCGTCGGAATGTTATGGTATTTTTGTTTCGAACAGGGTTTAATTAAATATACGACCAGAAATAACACCTTCAAGGTGCCTAATCTCGAAACAATCAAAATATTCGAAGATTACTTAATAGGGTATTTTGATCGTAATGCGATTAATTTATGGTTAATTGGTCAAAATATTGATGATTTTGTGAATAATCACACCACATATGTTGGTGAAATCATGAAAAACATGAAGACTAGTTTAAACGAACAATTCGCCAAATTAAGAATATCCAATGGAAACTTTTCTCATAAGTATACATATCTTGCCATCGTTCACTTCGCCATTATGAAGAGTGCAATGGCTGATCAACTCGTGCAACTTAAAGTGAAAAAGTCTAATCCCTTGGATTTGGTTTATGTATACAACGAGACTGCATTTGGTATAGCCTTACAACATAGGGGAATATCATTCACACTTGATGAACTGAATTCTTTTCATCATCGCGTCATTAATCGAAGAAGTACGAATATTAAGTATTGGAAAGTAATGTACATTTATGTCAAGCAAAATGCAACAGTATTAAAGACGGATATTGTTCTTGAAAAACTACCCAAGTCGAGACGTGCTGTGATTCAGTAAAATGTATTACATTTGGTATTGTTGAACAGAAGACTAACAATGTTTGTTTGTATGAAAAATCATCTAATTTTAGAAGAATGTCGAGGTTGAAGTATCGTAAATTTATATTTTTCACATCTTGTTTCCTATTTGAACGTAACACATAGTTTTTTTTGTTCATTTACACGTGTCAATAAAATGCACAGATTTGCTGTCGAATACGACAATTATTATAATATTAACAATTCCGATCTACTAAAATCCATAATACAAGACCAAATTCTTATCCATCACCAAACAGTAAATATCAATCCACCATGGCTCAACTTCCTACCAGACATAGACTTCTCACTTACTCACACTCTTAACTCAGAAACTAACTCCTACATAGTCAAAACGCACTTCAACGAACTCAAACAGCATTACCTCAACCATCATTTTATTTACACAGACGGATCCAAAAACAACTTACTAACTGCTTGTGCCGTTATCCATGAAAATGTCCAAATTCTCTGTCCTCTTCCTCCTCAATTTTCTGTTTTCTCAGCCGAACTTCATGCAATTAAAATCGCTCTATCCTATATCCATGATTTCTCTCTAGACAATGTCGTCATCCTCTCAGATTCCCTCTCTTCTCTAACTGCAGTACTCAACTATCACAAGAAAAAACAACATCCTATAGCTCAAGAAATTGCACACCTACTTTTCACTTCCCGCAAGAAAATCTCCCTTTGTTGGGTTCCTTCACACTCAGGCATTCCAGGTAATGAATTAGCAGATACTTCAGCAAAGCAAGCGCTCCTAATCACACCAATTCAGAACGTTCCTATCCCTCTTTCCGACTTGAAAAACTCAATTGAATCCGATACCTATCTTTCTTTTCAAAAACTCTGGTCCAACACCCCCTCCACCAATAAACTTAGATCTATCAAAAATAATATTTCTGCTAGAAACATTTCGAAATTATCTCGTCGTGATGATATAGTTCTCACTAGAATCCGCACAGGCCATACCTCTCTGACTCATTCATACCTTCTTAAAAAAGAACAACCTCCAATATGCCATATCTGCTCCATACAAATTTCGATCAACCACCTTCTCTTTCATTGTCCGAAGTATCAAAAAGAAAGATCACTATTTCTCACCTCTGAAGATCCAAAAGAAATTCTTTCTGACGACCCTGTCAAAATTCAAAACTTACTGTCTTTCCTTTCGGCTATGGGCTTGAAACACCTCCTCTAAACAACACCTTCAAAAATCGCCTCAAGCCTCAGTTGCTGTGCATGGCGAAAATTTAAAAAAAAAAAAAAATATATATAAAAATAAAAAAAGGAATGTCGCAAACCAATTAAACGAATTTGGTTTGCATTGATCACTAAATCGGAAAATATTTCTAGAAAAACTCGTTAGACGGATTTTTATTATTCTGAAAGGCGATGACCTTGACTAACAAACTGGAAATGTTTAACGGGAGAAATAACCAGTCAAACGAGTTATTATTGTTTCCAAACTGGTTGACCTTGATCACTGAAGCGGGAAAATTCCCAGAAAAACTCGTTATATGGGTTTTTATTGTTCTAAAACGCGATGACCTTGAGTAACAAATCGGAAATGTTGTTTAACGAGAGAAATAACCAATCAAACGAGTTATTATTGTTTCCAAACTGGTTGACCTTGATCACTGAAGCGGGAAAATTCCTAGAAAAACTCGTTATACGGGTTTTTATTGTTCTAAAACGCGATGACCTTGAGTAACAAATCGGAAATGTTGTTTAACGAGAGAAATAACCAATCAAACGAGTTATTATTGTTTCCAAACTGGTTGACCTTGATCACTGAAGCGGGAAAATTCCTAGAAAAACTCGTTATACGGGTTTTTATTGTTCTAAAACGCGATGACCTTGAGTAATACATATGTGAATTGAACAGTTTAAAATATTTTTTTATAGAAGAGAAATTCATGTAAAGGTTTCTTATGAAGCACATTGAAATAATTTTGGTATTAACTGATTAATTTAAAATATTTTTCGAGAACTATTTGTGATGTTTTGAATTCTATTCAAAATATAATTGAATCAATAAGGTAATTTTTTATTTTTTTAATAATTTTAGAAAAATTCTTAAATAACTTTCGATGTTTTCAAAATATCGTAGCTTTGATAAATCGTTGTAATTAAATTAAGGAAATAGGTCAATTCCTTTCACTGTAACTTACCAATTCCCAAATCTGAAAATTTTGACTTACTTGAACAAATACAAAAATCTACCCAGAAATATCCTTCGCCTCCGACATTTCACCCAGGAAATATAACGCCTTTAATAATTTCATCATATATTCTAATCGATCTGTTAAAAGGCCCACAACGATATGAAATTTCTCCAGCACGTATAAATAATTCATCAAAACCAAACCCCTGGCGTACCCAACGCTTTGCCGAATTTAAAACCACCTTCGCTAAACCGCAATCAACAACTCAGCCCATTCGACAATTTCCGCGGAAAAACCATCGGTTACTTTTGAAATCTACAACGTGATGAAATATTCTAAAATCACGTCAACTCTTCAACCACCGAACTCCTGTCAGACTGAAAAACGCACGAATTTTCGCTTTTCCTCGATTCGCTAAACCATGTAGCTCAATATGACTGTCAATTCGAATCAATTCGAGGTCGCTGAGCAATATTTCGTATTGCTAACCAGTACTAATCAATGAGATTTTCACCCACGAAAAATATGAAATTAGAATTTTTCAGCGTAAATGCGAAGTAACGTTGTACTCGTGCGAATCCTTCGTATAATTTTATGAAAACATAGAACGTATTTGAAAAATGTTACCATGTTTGTATCGCTTCGACTTAATAAAAGTAACGATTTTCTGCCGAACTTGACGATCAATCATTTTTATGAGCGAGTCGCATATGTTGTTTGAATTTTATCGCATATGCGGTCTTATTTCCTTTGGCGAAGTTTTTAAACGAGTTTGAATTGGTTGGAACTTTCATCAAAGAGTGGAGGTTGTTTGCAAGTTGAGGTGAAATGAGTATTTTCGCGGGTTAAAGTACGAGTCATGAAGAAACATCGAGATTTTTCCTCAATTGACTGGGATATTGATTTTTTAAATTCATTTTCAAAAGTTATTAGATCTTTTTTAGATTAATTTTTAGAAAAATTATTATTTTAAAAAAATTCAAAAATATAAATTCTACCCGAAAATTGAAAGGATTAGAAAGTCGATTTTTTTTTCAATTTGCAACCCTCCAAACACAACTTTTAATTGAACCAAAAGAACTCTCTTCCATTTTAACTCTTTCCCGCAACATTACAACTTTTTTTTAAAAGAAATTGCGAAAACTAATAATTTTATTAAATACTCAAAAATGAATCAAAAGCACTTTGAAAAACACAATTTCAACCCCTTTCTCGAGTAATTACAAATAAAGTTAATGAAGTAATTCAACGTGGATAGTGATGAAAATTGAAATGACTTTGGGAAATGGAAAATTACTTTGAGATAATTGGAAAAGTCCTTACTTGGTTGTTACATTTTACGATAAGTTCGCTATGAGTTCAAATCCTCCAACCCATGTGAATTCGACTGGGAAAAGAACGGTTTCGGGTGCGTATTTTAGACTGTTTAAAGTTACATTCCAAAAAAATTCTTTCAACAAATTTTTCTCGAGAACTGATGTACCCTTGACACTCCTCCCCCCTCACGATACAACACATAAATTTGTCGCTACAGGAAGCTTTATTACAAATTGCAAGAAAATTCAGAAATAATATACATCGCGAAGGTGACGCTTTTCCGCAGTGGGAGAGAGTGGAGGACACTTGACATCCTCCACAAAAATTCCACCCTTCCGCCGGTTAAAATCTATGGTCATGTGATTGTCACTATAACCACCAAAAATCTGCATTCTCTTTTACCTAAACCAACCACCAAATTATCGTATCCTGCGACGCAATCAAATCGCTCCATTCATTACTCAACTCATTTACTCCGCGTGCGTCATCGAGGCGACCTGTTGCTCTCATTAATGATCCCATTCGCGTGTTTTCCACCGTATTAGACACATTTCGCCGCAATCTGTCGACAAAGTCAATACTAATTTCATTTCGCAGTGACTCCATTTTTATTACACCTCCCCCGGCCATCCATCGACATACACGTATTTCAATCTAATCTTCTTATCGGATCCGCGCGTTTAATCCGTTCAAGTCGTCTCTATGGTGAAAATCTCAGTTTCCTTTTATCCTCGAGTTATGCGCATGTACACATATGCCTACGCAAAATTACGAAACATATTGAAAATATATTTCAAAAATACAAACACGATATAAAAATATCTCCGAAGTGTACGAAAATACACACATGATACGTATAATTACACTGTACACAAACATATTCGTACGTATGAATTAAATATACAGTAAAAAATTACAATAAAATAATACAGTTACTTTTTAAAAATTTATAAAATCACATCTCTAAAACACAAATGCAAAATACGAGTATTTGACAACCAGGTCGAAAAAATTCCTCAACTAGGTACGCGTAATAAATATAATAAAAAATTAACGAAATATTTATAATAGGTAAACGAACAAAATACGTTTATTAAAGAGACATTCATAATAAAAAAAATCCGTATACGATATGGCAGTGTTGAAAATATCGCCCCCTACCGTCTTCGAGTTCAAGTATGGACCGATCTCGTATCATTTTACCCTTCTGACACCTCTTGCTCGCTTTTATGTATTATTCATGCAAAGGCGAAATATTTAGCACGTATATGCGCGACTAAAAGCCCTTCGTGGAACCGAAATTACATCACTCGATAAAAATCAACATTCATCCGGATGAAATTTATTCGAAAAAATGTCAAACCACGTTTTTTTTCTCGTCGTTTTAAAAATCTCAGATTGCCATATTTTTCATCAAACTATATCTGAAAGCCCCTCGTACGTCCATCACCCTGCCACACTTTATAACCCGATTTCGAAAGCTTTTCATAGAACGTTAATAGTTTGTATTTTATCCACAACTTCGACTTTTCATCGTCGTTTCAGTAGGCACGTTTTGGAAAATTTACTCGTGTTTTTCTATTCGCCAAACCATCAAAATGTATTACCACGAATTTACCATGTTTGTGAAAATGACGAAAATAATTTCCGATTATCGCAGCTCCGCGTAGTCTTTGGCCGGATAAACGTTAAAATACGCGAGATCAAAAATGAATAAATTCGACTAATTTATATACAACTTATAAAATACGCGATAAAAAAGACATCTGTTTATCGAACGTAGTAAAAAAAAGTGGAAAGTATATTTTAAAGGAACGATTAATCAACGAAATTCGATACTGTAAACGAGGAACTATACAAACCGTACATTTTCTAGAAATTTTTCCCTTTTTTTTTAACAACGATCGAAGGGGGAAAAACGCAATTTATAAAATAACTTTTCTCTTTTCGTTCTAATATCCATTAAAAAACCACTAAATTATTTTCTACTTCGTAAGTTATTACAAAAAAATTGCACCTCGAGCGAAATATTCCTGTATTGTGTCATATCTCACGCGAGCATACGTTGACAAGCTCACGTATCTTCTATTGAAATCCGAACGCGAAGCGAAATTTTCCGCAATTTTTACACAATATCCGGATAATGCGTCGTTCGTATTATGCATCTGAAAAAATTGAAAAATTTCAGTATAATTTTTCCTCTCAAAAGGTCCATTTTTTCTGAATAACTCGCGCCTTTGAATATTCCATACAGCGTAAAGGTTGGAAAAAAGATTAAATTCCAATTTAACGAAAAGATACGTGTATGTTCGAAAAATAACGACGTATTTTTGGCAGAACACTTCACATAGGAGACCACAACTCGTTGAGAAACTTTCTTGACATTTGATATAGTTCTTTCAACATCCTCGCCGACGTCATTTTGTACGACGAAAAATTACGATAATCGAGTGGACTCTTGAAATTTAACGAATACCGAATTCACTTTTCGACGCTTGATACCATTTTCGATTCTGTGTTCCCTTTTCGCCATTCCTTTCTCTTCCGCTCTTGGAAAAAATTCACGATGGATTTGAATTCGATATCTCAAGAAAACTACTTCAAAAGAATATGTAATAAGAAATCTCGCTTGTTTCGTTATCGTCGACCTCCTAACTTTCGTGTTCCCCTATTTTGAAGAAAATTTACCGCAAAAAATGGACTTTAGGGTTGACAGCGATGTTTTCAAAGAAACACTCAAAGCAACACTTAATACGATTTTTTATGTGATGGATACTTTTTCTTATCCTTTATTTCTCATATAAGCCCATGAAATTTGAAAATAATCTATCGATAAATCGATATCAAACGGTGTGTTTTAAATTGAAGATGGTTTTTATCAATTTTATATTTTCATTATTAATGACGGAACTGAAATTAAAAATACGACTGTGTTATGGCTTAAAAAAGAACGTAATTTGTGGAAAGTTTTCGAGCACCCTATGGCTGGTCATTTGGTTTTTGAGTTTTAACGAGATTTCCAAGATGATGCGTTTATCGAACGTAAAAATCACTTTGCGCGAATAATTAATAATTTTTTCTATACTGATTTCACTAAATTGCAACTGGTGGTATATAGGATCACTCTGGAACAGTCCGCCCACTGACGTGATTTTCCCGTGGTGGCTCACAGGAAGTAACGTCTTTCGGGGTTTGGTATTATAAAGCTCTTGAGATAAGACAATATTTTAGTATATGGGTCACTTCGGAACAGTCCGAAAGCTGACGTGATTTTCCCACGGTGGCTCATGAGAAGATGCATCTTTCGGGCTTCGGTGTTATAAAGCACCGGAGACCAGACAACACTATGTACTATAATTAAATGAAAATTTTCTCAAATACTTACGTCTCGATTTTATCTTCGGCGCTGAAATTGGCCGGATCCTTGGACATTTTATACGCGATGTCTTTTCTTCTCCTTTTAAAATCAGCAGTACTCGGCGGACAATTAAAATTGCTATTATGTATGTTCACCCTACCATTCCTATACGAAGCTCTTGGTGGCGGCTTGTAGTTAATCCTCCTTTTATGCCTATCCACCGACGAGCTAACCACATCTGGTGCGACAGCTGTGTACAAATGACTATTTACACTGGAATTATCGGACACGACGGATCTAGAAGATCCGTAACCGTTTTTGATGTACGCGTAATTATACGTTGGCTCGGAATTCACATCGGATATGGCGTCACAACTGCACCAATCGCGATCGCTGGTACCGCACATTTGTTCTTTGGTTTCGGCCTTATAAGGAGCGACGTATTTCAACGAGTGCTCTTGTATCTCGGCGTATTCCGGTACGGTAAATGTGGCCTCGGATTCTGTCCCGGTTTTACATTCTCCTCCGGTGATATCTGGTTCGTCGTAAGTTAACGGATGTTTCTCGGAGCTGAATTCGTCGTATTGTTCGTTCGAGTTGGAAAGAAATTTGGTATTTTCGTCGTCCGTTCGAGTACCGGTGGCTTTGGCGCTGTCTTCGAAGAGACCGGCTGATACAGGAGAACTACCGCCGCTGCGGCATTTACGCACTTGTAATGTGTTCTTTTTGCGGCGTTGTTTTTTGAAGAATTTCTTAGCGACGATGCTCTGGTGCGGATTGTAAAACGTATCGGGATTCGTGTTACATCCGCGATAATGCTGGCGATGTATCCGGACTAGGTTTATATTGGGAGTTTGTTTTTGGAACTCGGAACGAGTGGAGTTATTATCGACGGAGGCGGGTTTCGACACAACGCCACTGATCGGATCGTTACTATCGGGTCGAAAACTAACGGGGGTTATTAAGGCGTTGGCCATGATATGAGGCGACTTACGGAACCTCCTTTTGCCGAGTATTTCGCTCCACGCGGATCGTATGTCGTTGCGGGCGAAACAATGGAAAAATATGACGAAAGACCCGAGCAACACGCATATCAACGCGTACAACAAACTGAATAGTTTCTCTTCGTAAGGCCACTTCAACGGCAACATCACACAAAACGCCGCACTCACGGTAGCCATTAGATAAAGGACTAGATAAATAACAAATGCTTTTAATTGTCTGCCCGGGGAGTGCTCAGTGTCTTCGGCTTGACTAGACGGCGTCGTAATGCTACGCACACTGCAGCGTTCCTGCGTAAACGAACTCCTACCGCCGCCGTCCAACAGCTCTAGATCTATAGCTTGCGTGCCAACTGAGAGCTGCGGGTTCGAATCGGGACTGCCGGTGGCACATTTCACGAACAAGCACATTATGAGCAGAAAAAATATCACGAGGCTGGCTGGTATCAAGACGGTGCTTAGCTCTGGACCTGGAGTCAAGAAGCAATATCGTGCGCTGGAGTACCCGCGGATATTCACGGCGGCGGCGATACCGCAGATTATCGATGATATACCCCAGCCTACGAGGTATATGCCGAGGATGGGCTTTTGGATGGTTACATCGGATGGCATATCTTCCGATGGAGTTGATACAGATGGATTGGATTTTTGAACTCGTTTATACAGAGCTCTGTGAAATCAAACGAGCACGATGATTTAGTTGATTTTATAACGGGTCTCATTTGTGTAGATATTCTTCTTTTGAGACTTACTTTATGGTTACTGCCATCCAGCACAACGTAGCTAATACGAAGTAATGTATAGACAAGCCGATCACTTTGCAAAATTTATCCTGCTCGGTTTGATGTATGCCGATACTAAAAAATTATAAAATTAGCTCCTTTTCGATTTGTGGTTGTTTTTAATTCTTTTTTCAAATTTTACCACTTACCTAAACATGAGGAAAAACAACGACGTCGAAAGCCAAGTATTTGCTAACGAGTGTTTCATCTTTTTACTCATTTGTATATGTGAATAACAAAAACAATACGTCGCTGACGCCAACAACAAGCACGTGACGCTGATAAAAGTACCAACGTAGATAGAAGGATGTAAAAAATTGAATTTCGGTTTTTTCAACATGCTGAAACAAACCATAGTCACGTTTCGATTGATCATCTTCGCCGAAGGCTTGCACCAAACTTACTCTTTTTCGTAAAACAAAGCGTCGTCGTCATGTTCGTTGAGCAACGAGAAGTAACCGATATGATTACATTGGAATGATAACCAACTCTGGGCAGATCCGGTTGACAAGGCGCGACATGCGTCTTTCTTCCATTTACGCGAATCCATATCCCACCAGGCGAGTACAGGAGCACTAATATGACCGTCATTTTTCATCTTTACTTGTATCGGTTTTTCAAGTTTGTTGGTTCTCAAGTCAACTGTAAATAAGGATTATAATTTCGGTTTCCGGTGCACTCGAAGGTGTCTAAATACGTACTCAGATTCATGGCCAACACTGCGGATGACTCTTTGTGGCTGGTTTCATCGGGAAATAGTCGGTTGTCTTTGAACATCGCTACCATTAAATGGTAATCAAGATGGTTTAAAATTTCTATTTCCGTTGGTCCTTGGAATAAAGTCGATGGTAACTGAATAGAAGCCTCGACATCCTATAAATTTTCATTCAAGTGTCTACATGCTGTCAATTCATTTCGTGCCAATGAAATACACCATTTACCTGTCCTTTTACCATGGTTTTGTTAGTAAGTGAACAATTCACGCTGTCGAGTAGTCCATTGGAGCCTTTGATCCAAGAGCAAATCATACCCGGGAAATATCCGGTACTTAATGGGATTTCTTTAAGTACCAATTCATCCTATAAAAATTAATTTCGTTGAAATCATCCACCCAACATAATGTTCTTTCATGGAAATACTCACATTATAGAATTCAGACATAGATGAATGCAGCATGATGTCTTCAATGGCAGATACAAGCCTGGAGCAAGCGTTGTGTTGTTGTTGAGCTTTCTCCATAATCCCACGAGGTAGTTTTAAAGCGCAGTTTACAATTTCGATTAAAAATTTACCCAGCTGAAATATTAATTTATTATAGCTCAAGTATGTGTCGGGACCTTCTTGTTTACGTAGATTTTTACCTCTGGTTCATTTATCAAGTATTTCAGGTAATTTTCAATTGTCGTTACGATATAATGAAAGTCGACGATGTTGACAATATTATGCAAATTTTCCGATGTAAAATTACGTAACGAAATGGCACTTTCTATCAAACTAGTTCTATCTTGAGTGAGATTCATCTAAATGAAAATAACATACAATCATGAATAAATAAATCATTAATATTTTATTATTAAATTCAATTAGTCGTCATACCCTAGACAATTCTTGAAGTATTTGAGTGATTTTGCTAGTATAACGGCAATTAGTGGTATTCAATTCAATCCACGTGCCGTTACTGGAGCACTCATGTATAGCAAAAGGAAAAGGTTGATTTTTATCCTCTACTTCACAAGGTAGATTCACCTTATGGCCTGTTATGGTTTCCGGCCAAACATACCGACCTTTATTAGTATCAGTTACTGTAACAGGAAAAAGTTCGTTCGCCGGTTAAAATTCAGAAAAACACTCGTATAGAGAATCAAAATAATTTACCAGTTACGTCACAAAATACCGTTCGTTTTGATATCACAACCACTGAAAGGGAAGCGGATTTGTTACCATTTGGTGACATAAAGTTACAGTTCCATTCACCGGCATGTTTTTCGACGATATTTTCTATAACTAATGTACTGAAAAGGATATAACGTTAAATAAGTTCGCCATACTTTTTTTGATCAATGAATATACTTACGTATTAAGGCCATTCATCCTATCGTAATCACGCTTCACTGATGTTGGAAACAGGGCAATTGGATCTTGACCCATGAATGTCCAATAAATTTCTTCTTTATTGTTTATTTCGACATAGTCATCTACCGCGCAACGTAATTGTAAAGAATCCCCTTCGAAGATGATCTGAAAACATATAAAGTGTAATTTTGTTTCATGATGCTTTAATTTTGAGAAAATATTCACTTGATCTTGATCCGGATCTAAATATAGATTTAGTGGTGGCCTGTTATGCCATGTGCATTCTTCAAACTTATCAACGCTACTGATTTCTTCGGAAAAAAGTGATGAAGAGTTACATTTTGGACGCGGATCAGCTATGTCAATAGAAGTAGTACGTAACCACCAAATATCACAGTTGCAAATAAAAGGATTTCCCGAAACATCTCTGAAATTTAAAATACTACCCATTAGTATTTTTCATATTAACAATATGATGCAGTGTTTACTTGACTTACAATTGATGTAAGTGCATCATGTCCATGACTGTATCTACAGAAATCGTTGTAAGGAAATTGTTGGCAAGTTTCCTATAAAAATCAAAAATATAGTAGAGTACTTCAAAAATGTTTTTAAAATACTTACAAGGTTTCCAACACGTCTAATCCCTCAAACATGTCACGATTAACAGTCTCCAATTTGTTATTCGATAATGTTCTGAAAACACGAGTTAGTAAATAGTTGTTACTGAATTTAAATAAGTAGAATTTCAAAGATGAATGTGTTTACTTACAAACTTTTAAGATATTTCAGTCTCGCAAATGCTCCTTTCGTGATAGAATAAATGTTGTTATTCTCTAAATTACTGTAAACAATAACGAATGAACAAAAAGTTATAAATGAAACACTACAGAAGGAAACACTCACAGTTTAACCAGCGTTTTAACCCAGAAAGATTCGTACGGAAGAACAGTCAGATTATTGTCGGATAGATCCCTGTAAAATAGAATATAAGACGATAGTTCAAATTACATTTTTTACTATAAGGCTAAATCAAAGTAAATACTTACAACTGAGTTACATTGAAGTTACCAGGTAGCGATCTTTGAAAAGATAAATCTTCCACATGACCGATCAAACTACATTTTATTGAAGCTTTGACAGATTTTGATTTTGATGGATTTTTCAAAGAACAATTACAATTTGTGTTCGTAAATCCAGGACATGACGCTTTTACTTCGAATCGCCAGTGGATTAGTATGAGAGGTATAATCATAAATACAAACTTCGCAGTCATGGTGTTTGTGAGCTGAATTCTGAGTGTTTCACATGATCAAGACGTCGATGGAATGTCAAGATAAATTAAATTAAACAAACGAAGCAATATTGCGTGGATGTTCTCACATTATAATCATTTACCGCACTTCAAATTCGGTTCTTCCATAGATTTTACGATTTTTTTCCCTTTATTTATAAACAACTTTATGTAAATAACGCTTTGTGATATGTCTTTTCCAATGCGTTGATCAATTGAAATATTACGAAGGCATTTTTTAGGCATCGCATCAAGTAAGAGCCTCATATGTTTGGGCAATTTTTTTTTCATCGAACAATTTTTTTTTTGTACAATAATTATTAAAATTGTATTTTTTGTTTTTATGGCGGCTGTTTGACAAATAGAAATATCAAAGTATTGGTATATTTCGCTAAAAAAGAAACATGGATTAGAATAAATAAAAACGAAATCATTTTACAACGCAAATTAATGCTTTCAAAAAACAGAAAACAAGGTGTTGTTTATAAGATAAGAAGTGTACATTACATAATTATGTAATTCGCTGAACAATGCACAAACAGTGAAATAAAATTTAGTAATTTCTTTAAAATTATTTAGTTTCCTATTTTCAAATTTTCACAATCAAATAATCAAAAAAATCATGAAAGAGATGATTTCAATCACAACTTGATTTGTAAAAATTTCTGAAGTGTACACTTTCTATAGATGCTACGCAGTCGATTGAGAGTAGCTTGATCCAAAAAAACAACCAAGAAAATAACGTTATTCAATTTCATCAATTATAAAATTATAATTATAACACAAACTGGAATAATAATTTAATTTATCAATTTTTTATTTTGGATTGTTTCTCTTTCATATGTCTATAAGCTAATATCGCTTTTTGTCGTTCTACTTCAATTTGTCTACGATCAGATATGGATAGATTTTTCCTCTTGTCCGTCAACGGTGTTCTTTTTTCTTTACTATAATCGGAATTTTTCAATATAGATTTCAATAATAAATCATCCTTTCTTCCAGGCTGAAAAAGTAAAAACAATATACAATAAGATCACAAATTTCTCACAGATTATGATATTACATCAATCAAAGAAAAAACTGACCCTGTTTTCAAATCCAGTCTTAGTTACTTTACGAGGAAGTACGGTAATTTGAGGTGGCCTATGTGCAACTTCACCAAATTTAATATCTTCTTTACGAAGATCTTTCATAGTTTCTTCAATATCTTCGGTAACTTTCTTTTTCTGCTGTAGTTTTTTCAACTTTCTTTTCTCTTTCAACTTTTGAAATTTGTTATGTTTCTTCTTTCTCAATTTCAGAATTTTGTCATTTCTGATAGCTACTTTGGGGTTTTGTTGTAAAGAAACTGGTTTTTGATTCGTATTTTCATTTGATGGAGGATTTTCAACAATCACCTGGGTCGTTTTTCTTCTTTTCTTTTTCGGCTCCATACTTTCTGTAACACCTAGCTGCTTCAATTTTATGAATTCTTTCATGCTTTGAGAAATGTCTTGCTGATCAGGATTCGACGGAGGAGCATTGTCTTTGTTATTTACTCTGTTAAATAAGTTGATCTGAGTAAACGCAGTAGTTTGTAGTTATTTATTAGAAAATTTTTAGTAAAAATACGTACTTATTGGTCACTGGTGTTTTGGTTTTTGAACGTTTCGTACGTTTCATTTTAAGACAGGAAATCGAAACCAAGTTATTTATGTGGTTAAAAATTTCTAATGAATTTTACATGAAATTTTCGTTTTACAATTTTATTTTATCACGAGAAATGTGATAAGGACGAAGCACATTGTGTTGTTATGAGTAAGCAGTGTTACAAGTTTTACAAGTACGAAAATTCATACAAAAGTCAGCGCCTTTCATGTGTAAAATTTTTCAAATGATTTTTCTCTTCATTTAAAACTTTTTTTATTTTTATTTAATCGGATTATGAACGTTATAAAAGTTTTACCGTTTTATTTCTGATTCGATAAGATGAACAGGAAAGATATGTTTTTGCATGCTTATATGTACACAGCTTAGTTTTACGTGTAACATACTTCAGTTCAACACTTCAACACCGGGTTATCAAAATTTCTTCAAATTTCATCATCTATGATAAGACATCAAAATATGACAATTTCTTCGTGAAAAATTTCAACTGTAGTTTTAAAATGTCATTAAATAGATTTCGTACGATATTGAAATTATCTCCAGTGCTTCTTCGCCCGCTATGGAACACCAAACAGCGAATTCTTCAACACAACAAATCCTTTTTGAGGAACTGCGCTACAGGTCCCGATCAAAATGCATTGCAATCGAAAGCAGATATCAAAATGAAAATAGAATTCACCTGTAAAGTATGTAATACCCGAAATGAAAAGTACTTCTCTAAAACTGCCTATACCAAAGGAGTAGTACTGATTAAATGCGACGGTTGCAAGAACGTTCATCTAATAGCTGACAATTTGAATTGGTTTTCGAATGTGGGTAAAAGAAATATCGAAGAAATATTAGCTGAGAAAGGAGTACAAGTGAAGAAAGGAGTAATAGTTAACCCAGAATCTGAAAACTCAGATGTAAATTCCGATAAACTCGAACTTTGTAAATCAAGTAGTTCCTAATTTGTAATTGAAGCTGAATTTGTTAAATTTTTCTGTGTTTCTTCTTTCTTCATTGTATCTCATGGAGGATTATTTTTCTATCTGATTTGCGCACCAATCAAGTGCTTTGTATTACGCTATTTGTATATATTGTTGTATAAGATGATGATGTGATTATTTGACTTATTATTGTTGCTTATTAATTTTATAACCCAGATTAATTGTTTTCTTTTTCTTCAAATGAAAAAGAAACGAAAAAAATACAGATCACCGTATGCATTTCATCGAAAGCAATCCTTATTGTCTTGTTTGCATTTTTTCCAACATGAAGTTCTGGATGATTGCCAATTTGTTTCTGTAATGGCTTACCATTTTCTTTAAGCGCAGTTCAAATATATATTTTACGAGTGTTTGGTTATTTTTTTCCTCGATGGATATTTTCACTGAGAACTAGTTAAAAGTTGAATTCAAATGGTTGTTTTGAAATTAGAGTTTTTACGTTTTATTTCTTTTTAACTGGTATTTCATGGTTACAACTATGAGTTATGTCAATTGAAACAGGAAAAAAATCGTATGCAATACGCCATTAACCTTTTTTCTTCGTATTAATATTCCGTAAAAGATTCCAATTACTTGCAAGCTTTTTGACGTTCTTTTATTTTCGAGAGAAAGAAAATTCCATATGTTTTGTATTGATCGGGTTTATTTTCATTTTGTTATAAGTTTAAAAAACGGTAAAGTTATTATACAATTCAGAATGGTTTCAAATCGCTTCAAGTTTAAAGTTTAAATGCATAATATAGTAAAACTTACAAGTAATTTTCAATTGTTTAGTTTATCACCTCGATACATGAACATTTTACGAATTGGCTACACTGATTTGAGTTATGCAAGAGTAATTTTATTTATAACCAGTTAACAATAGTTAACTTGTCAACAGTGGGAAATACCGGTGATGCCGCCATTTTTGTATCTTGTATTGGGACAGTCAAGAATCTGTTGGAGCGCTAATGTGAGGTACCTCTTTGTAAGTTCAATAATGAACCGCTAGGAGTCGGAAATTAAAATTCTGTATTTTAATTCGAAAATTGCTAGTAAATTTTGAAA
Source organism: Maconellicoccus hirsutus (assembly GCA_003261595.1). Lineage (NCBI taxonomy): Eukaryota > Metazoa > Arthropoda > Insecta > Hemiptera > Pseudococcidae > Maconellicoccus > Maconellicoccus hirsutus. The sequence goes on from QBDW01000328.1 coordinate 31,704, forward strand.
ATTTCGCAACCATAAGTTTATGATTGCGCTGATCGACGTCTCATCGGTACCTCTTCGTTAGTTTCATCAATTACCACCAGATATCAGACACTTTGCTTGACAGTCCCAATTCTTGTGAATTTTTGCACGAAACCGCCAAACTGGTGAACTTTTATGTTTTCTTGAATTATTTAGTGCAATATGTAATTGAAATTTATGTTATTTTCCGGTATGTTTGAATGTTTTATCAATTTTAATTGTTATTCATCCGTCGTACAATTTCAATTTCTGTTCATTCGTAGATTTCGGTGTTTTAACGCCAGACATCGTAGCGTCTTGAATCATGAAATGGTAATGTTTGCTGGTTAAATTTTTATGCTGAGGATACGAAATGAATAAAACAACCATCGATAGCGTTCGTTTCGAAGGAATACAGCGTAAGTATTCGTTCATAGATAATTAGAGTTCTTGTTTTTGGAATTTTACATACTATTACAATGAGCATGTACTACTAATTGTGTTGTGCTATTATTTCTTAACGTAGTATAATAACGTGTATTTGTTTATAGTAGTCATGTACGATTTGTTTTGTTTCTTGTTAGTGAACGAACACGCGTGCATCGTGTTATGCACTTCTATTCCGCCGATGGATAACTTCCGCGATTATGGTTCATCTTTCATTGAAGAGTAAGTATAATTTTACTGGAATACATTTTGAAAATTGTACGACGAATATCGTCGATAGTTACCCACGTAGTGTATCAGCATTCAGAAGTTCCATTTATTTAGATATACAGTATATAACCATGGTTTCTCGAAACCATGTCGTTTCAACGAAATCGGTAACACCGGAAATTTCGCTACTCCAGCAAAGGAAAAGAAGAGTTTTAAAATGTCATCAGGAAACGTACCTTGTACATCTTGATTAATTCACGATTTATATACTCGTCGTTGACATTGTGCCAAACCTTATGAATAATTCCATTCAAAAAGAAAAATTTTTACCAGGACTAAGGATCTCCAAATACGGCGTCTTCGTGTTCGATAATTTATCGTGCATGTAAAAACAAACGTCGCCACTTGGTCCTGCTAATTTTGTACCCGTCTCGAGTGGAATCGTTATTAAACACTTTGAAAAACTACGAATTGGCTCGAACTTGTTCTAAGCTTAAAGTAATCGTATTTTGACCGAAAGCGAAAAACCTATTTCTTTATAAACTTATCACAGAGATTACGTTTATGTTTAGGATAACAATAATTGACATATTATTAGCAATTTTGTATCACGTTTTGAAAATTCCTTCAACGAGTTCGATGCATGTGCGATATTAGTCTACTTTTAAGATGGGGTATTCTGCTCGCGAGAGTAAATTACATTGAGAATGTTTTTTCTATATTACGCGTGGATATTTTTATTACGTCGTAAAATGCTATCGTACAGTTTTGGTTGAAAAAAATTATGAAAAAATTACAATCTCGTTTCGTCTTTTATCATTGATCATTGCGGACTTTGAAAATTTATTGCCTATATGGCCAAAAACGAGCTATTAAATCATTTCGTTTACGTTGGCGAATTGTTATATGTATAAAAACGCGATTGTGTATGAGACTACGGCTATCGTCTCTAATTATATCAATTTTAACAACGCGCTGACAATTTTATATTCAAGGTTCGCTGGAGAGCTATTTCATATAAACAGTTCCGCCGAATATATATTCGATTGAAGAACAGAGGAAAAAAAAGGTCCGTAGAATAAACTGCGAAAAGAATGTAAGTTATCCCTTGAGAGATCAGGATATATTCGCTCAAATCCCATTAAATTTGATTTATATCTTTATATATCGATAGAGAAGAATTTATCTCATCTTCCATATAAAGTGCTCCTTTTACAATGACAATATTCATCAATCATATGAGCAACTCTGTCCCACTAACCTATTCTTTCTTTAATCTATGTACTTTACCTTTGTCGACCGAATGTTTTCAATAAAAAAAAAAAGGGCCATCTATGTACGAAAAGCGATAGCCGGTGAAAAATGACTACGTGAAATCTCCGCCACTCTGCGTGAAGAACTTCTGCATAAAATAAATGTTCAATTTGAATATCTACGTCGTACAAAAGGTATCTTTTGCGAAATACTAACAAGATTTTGTACCATTATTTGAACCTATTTTTGGTGTTGTTTATTCGATGTGTGTGTGTGTAGAATGGAGAACGAAATACCTGTTATGTAAGTTTGGAGGTATTTAATGAATAGGCGCTTTAAAAATAATGTATTAATTTTTATAATTTTTTCACACTAATAATTAAAATCAAGGTACTTGGAATTGCAAATTAAAGGAAATGGACTAAGAAATTCCACCAGTGTTTCTGGATTATTCGGAGTTCGCGTCATAAATGTTCAAGTAGGCAATTCTACCGCGATGTGTTTTGGTTTGCAGTATCGTTAAATTGAAGGCGATTAAATAGTATCATCACACACTGTATGTATATCACTCGCGTGTATGTTTTTTCATATATCGAACACGACGAGTTCGTAGTATGGTTAAAGTAAGACGACGTAACTGGAACGGCTACGAGTTGATTTTGTTTTTCCTCGTCGGCGTATACAAGAAACGTTGGTTTTTGCGAGTCCCTAATCATCACTAACGGCGTATTAAATTTACCTTTACGCGTTCATCGGGCGTGATATGTTTTTTAATATTCCGGCAAACGATAGCGACGAGGAAAACCCGGACGGCGTAGGAGTCGGAGCAGAAAAAAAAGCGACTTCGACGTCAAGGAAAGCGTTTTTTTATATTCCGACACGAAGCAAGAATAAAGGAACGAGTGTACGATACAAGGTAATATAACGTTTAAAATCGATATTAATTTGGTAAACTGGATTTTTTTCGTTTTTTTCGTGCTCCTTAAAAAAAAAAGTTTCGCGAATCGTTTACGCGAAATATTATACGAGCTCGTATGTCTTATTTCAAACGTTAAGGAGGTTTTCTTCGCTTGTTTCTTTTTTCGCCGAGTTTTATTCGAAATCTAAAGAAATTTTCTCCAAGTACGATAAAAAGTTGGCGAGCTTGTACGTGGAACTGCGAGAGGATTTTTTTATGGCCGATTACGCGCGTGTTTACGCGCGAGTAAACGATATATATCGCGTCGTAAAAGCGACGAGGAGATTTCATCGCGTTTTTTTGAGCGTAGTGTGATCGTACGAAAGGCGAAGGGATGTGTTGCGTCCATCGTGATGGGGTGTCCCTTTTCTCGCGTATTTGACGCGGTTGTCGCGAAAGAGGTTATGAAGGACGGTTTTGTGTGAATGACAGTGTTGCTAGGAAGAAAATACAGTAGAAAAAAAAATCATCGCTAGTCTAGATGAAAACTTCGAAAAAATCATCACATCACAATTTTCAGTGTTTTCAGCAAATTACCTGTAAATTACTTGTAATTGTCCGTAAATTACTCGTAATTACCCGTAAATTACTCGCAATTGTCCGTAAATTACTTGTAATTACCGGTAAATTACTTGTAATTACCGGTATATTATTTGTAATTACCTGTAAATTACTTGTAATTGTCGGTAAATTACTCGTAATTACCCGTAAATTACTCGCAATTGTCCGTAAATTACTTGTAATTACCGGTATATTATTTGTAATTACCTGTAAATTACTTGTAATTGTCCGTAAAGTACTCGTAATTACCCGTAAATTACTTGTAATTACCTGTATATCATTTGTAATTACCTGTAAATTACTTGTAATTGTCCGTAAAGTACTCGTAATTACCCCTAAATTACTTGTAGTTACCTGTAAATTACCAGTAATCACCTATTTCTGCGATTTTTTTGTAGTTCAGGTATTTTTTTAGTCTGAAAAGCTGAAAAATGTTTAGACCAATTTAATAAAATATGTAATTTACATTTTTCAATTGTTATTGGTTAATTATCAAAGCGGTACGATAAGTTTTATATGTATTTAATCTGCTTCAGCGAGTTTGCTAGTTTTTTTGTTGCATTAAGAAATGAAATTTTTAAAACGAGAATGAGTAATCAAGGTGATTTCTCTCCATTGAACTTTCGTTCAAACTTATAATCGTGCAAAGTGTTTTTTCGACGCAATTACAAAATTTCTAAACGTTTTTCAAAGACTTGAAGATATTCATGTTGGGGTGCGCATTGAAGTGAGATCTGTTGACGATGGTACGCGGTCTTGTGACGTAGGTGGGTGATTTCTTTCTCAGTTTTTCTTTTTCATTAACGACGAATTTGGAATTATGTTGAAATTAGACAAGTTATTTTTTTCGCATGATTTAACATGATATAAATAAGTTGACGAGGAGAAATTTGTTCTGGTTTTGAATGATTTGGGTCGCAAGTTTTCTTTTTTTTTTTCATTTTTTTGACAAGGAATATCTTGAAAGGAAAAAACGTTGTTGGAAATGACGAATTATAGGTGTATCGTCGCTAAATGAGAATTGTACAGAATTAAAGGAAAAATATTTCGAAATTTGTGCGTACTTCGTAATTTGGTTTCTTTTGATGAACAAGCTACATAGTTTTGACGTCGATAGTGTAGGAGGTGATGGTAAATATGCATTTTTGGCAGAAGAAATTGAAAAATTGAGTATTGTTGTTTTCAAGTACTTGTTGATGTATTAATATGTTTATTCTATCCCCCCCCATCATTAAATTCAACTCTACCTCGGTACAAAAAATTTGATGATAAAATTTCTTTCTACCCAGGTACAGGAAATTCGATCGCAAAATTTCTGTGTACCCTGATGCAGGATTATCGATTTTGATGTTTTTCTCTACCCCCTACCGGATATTCGATATCGTTGCTATTCCCCCCCCCCCAAATATTCAATACCGATATTTTGCTCTACCGCTATTTATAGTATATTTCATATTAATATTTTGCTCTTCCGCCCTACTAGATATTCAGTTTTGATGTTTTCTCCACCTCCCCACAAGGGATGTTTGTGAAGCATCAAGATCGCAATGTTATCGTACCTCGATTAACGCCCACTCGTTTCTTAGAGGTCGCGTACAGATGCCCGGCTACATTGACATTTAATTAAAAGCGAAAATGTAACGCTTTTCGCGGCGGTACGACGTCGACGACCGTGATGGAGAGGTGCGAGATACGGAGACCGGGCATAGGGCAGAGTCGGGAGTTTACGACGTCGTAATCGTCGCCGGCTCGTTGTATAGCGCAGCGGAAAAGTAAGGTCTTTATAAAAACATTATAACGGCCGTCAATATAAGCTGGGTACGGTTGCGGTTATTGAAACGCGGCTCGACGGAATATGGCGGCGGAAAGATGGCGCTCGCGTCCAAAAATGGGTGAATAAAAAAAAGGTCGGTGGATGGTAAAAATTACAAATCACCGAGGCCAATTTGTTCGGCCGTGTACGCCGTTTGGGCGAAAATTAAAAATTAATCTCGTTTAAACGACGCGCGGGCGGTATAGGCATCGAAAAAAAGTGAAAAACCGCGATATATTCGAAGTACGTGAAACGATCGAAACCAAAGAGGGCGCCGGGGTCGTGTACAAATTAATTATTCAAGCGGTTTGTGTCGGTTTCCGTGCTAGAGGAAATTTGTGGCAGTGTTTGACGGATTGGAGGGAGGGATGAGGCCAATGAAAAAATGGCTAGGGTTTTTGATTTCCGTTTTGGAAATCAATTTGTGGTTTTTTTCATCTCGATGTCATTTTGTATCAAAATTTCGTGAAAATGATATCTCAACGACGCGACACGACGTCAGATGTCGTTGATGGAAATAAATATACCAGAAGGAAGTGTCTAGTTTAGTGACGAAGTGACGAGCATGCATGAAGATATGTAACGTGTAATGTATACGATTTTACGAGGTTAATTTAATAATATAATAACTAGAGCTGAGAAAAATATTCTACAGCATATTTTTTTATGGCATACTAGATATGGAATATTCAACATAGTTTTACGTTTCATAAAATTTCGAGTCGATTGAGCCCTATATGTTAGAGAATATTTTGGCATATTTTAGGTATAAATGCATATTTTAGCATATTTTGACCCTTTTGAGGAAATATTTTGGAATATTTTGGCCAAATTCGGCGATTTTCACTGTTTTTAGAGAATATTTCAAGAAAAATCCATAAAACAGGAAAAATTTCAGCACTAAAAAAAAAGTTAATAAAAAAATTGAAAAATCAACAAATTATTCGAATTTTGATAAAAAAAAGGTGAAAAACAAGGCCACGCGCCATCCAGTATAATATTGATTACAATTTTTTTCTCCATTTTATAAGGTAATTTCAAATTTGTTTTTTCATTAAAATTTTCCAAAGAACTTGTTATTGTGTTATTTTTATTCATTTATTTACACCAAACGAAAGAGAGAATAAAGTTCTCTATGAAATGATATCCATATCGTTAGGGAATATTTTTGCATATTTTGCGTTTTTTAGGGAATATTTTAGGGTTTTTTAGAGAATAAATATCTCAGCTCCAATAATAACCCCTGAACCAAAAAATACAAGTTATGTCGATGCGTATGATGATTCATCGATGCAGGTAAAATTACCGTAGTTGAATCACCACCCCTTCTAAAAATACACAATCTTGGAATGAAAAATGAAAGATCAAATCGATCATTTCAATCATTTTTCGTCGCTTCGGAACAAGAAGGATGTGAGGGGTGTTACGCTACGACGAGTACGTGGTGTAAATTAAATTGCATAATCGATTCGCCGTAAAGACGGCAAGTTCTTTGGGCAAAAATATGTTGTTAGGAAGGCAGATACGTACATATTTGAGTGAACTAGTTAAAACGTGTCAAAAGTAACGCAAAATAATTCGAAATTTGCTTTTTAGTTGAAAATCATTAGGAGTATTCGTCTAGTTTGCGTGTGTAAATAGTAAGTAAAAGAAGTATTTTTTAACGTCATCGCTTCGAAAGTATAGGTAATTAGGGTGTAATTTTCGACATAAATGTTGCCTTTGGACGGATTCGCTCACTGAGCGAAAAATGTATGTAACTTGATAGTTGAAAAGTTCCCAGTTTTCGTTACCATCGATCTTTACTTATTCTTGAGATAGTTTTGCGGAATGTGTTTTTTTTTTTTGAAATCTAGGAAAACTCGTCGAGACGATTAATTTTTCAACTTAGACCTTTTAAGCGTTCAGTCCGAATAACGTATAAGAATAAAACGACACCTTGTCATGGTTCGTGTCTGCAATACCACCTCGTCTGTTGTATGGCCGATAGTCGTCATTAGATTCATCATTTATTCATCATATAAGCGGCGGTTGCATCGCGCGGGGGTGAGTGGTAAAGGGACGGTAATGGTTTTAAAAGCTCGCAGTAAAGGGGAGGGGTGGCGGTTCGCGTGAATTATTTAGCGTGGAAATTGATTTGGGAAGTTTGTCTTAATGAAATGAGACGTTACTGGGAGAGGATCGAATGAAGAGGGTGAGAACTTCCACGGTTCCTTGATGTGAAATCTTACGAAGTGATGAATTACCTAGTGGCATTGAACGCAGAAGGGTGCTGGAAAAATGCGACTTTTTGTGCGCTTTGCCAAGACAGCGACGTCGTGCGAGTTGGCATTTATTTCAAAACAAGCGAATTAGTTCAACATGGGTGCGATAAAAACTTGAACGTTTATTTCGGAAACGCCTGTGCGGTCGGCGCTTCCAACGGAGATCCTCGACGTGGAAAAAAGGGGAAAAAAACGATGGACTGATGGAAAAGAAGCGTCTTAGTGTATTGTGTTGCGCCGTCATTGTCGTTATTTTAACCTGCGTCGGAGTGGATATCGGCGCCCACGTTGGTGCGTCTTCGGTGTGGTTGTTTTTCATTGAAAAAATTTCAATTTTGGATTCGAAATACGTACACGAAGGAGAAACGCGTGAAATGTCGAAAATGTACGAATAAATGGCCAAGTAGAAGGAAATAGTTTGAAGTGTGGGAGTTGTATTGTCGCAGATTCGTTGAATTAATATCGAAGACGATTTCTTCGAGTTTGTTTTGAGGCGAATTAACTAGCAGGAGATGAATTCACGTGGTGATAACGACGATGAGATTCGTGATGCCGGAGGCGTTTCAGTTTGCGTTTTCGTATTGAAGTAAGTTTCGGATGCGGTGAGGAACGTCGATTGAAGTGGTCAGCTTGGTGATTGTGAGGGATTTTTTGCTGTTGTGGTAGATATTCTCGCCTTTGAAAAAGCCAACCCGATGAAAACTCCTTTATTTATCGTAAATATTCGAAAATTATTAAATATCAGGCAGCAGGTACGAATAGACGTGATGTAAAACTTCGATATAACCTTTCTATGCCACGCGTCTGTGGAAGAATTCCCACCCACGCGTCAAATTTCCCGACACACGTTTAACGAATTGCAAATCGAACAAGAACCTTTCGGCAACTTAATCAAATCGCTTTGTAATTAAATTTTAAACGCGAGTACCTCGTATGAAGCTGAACCGCGCCCCTGTCGTATTCTTTTCGCCTTCAGACGACTTCCTTCGGTGTTCGAATTTGCGGTATTTGCCGCCCTCTTCGTCGCCGCCCTATGCTCCATAACATGCAAATTTCAAATTACATTTGTTGTCGGAAGATTTCGTTTTGTTGTTCTGAGCTTTGTTCGTTTGTCGATGCCCTTTCTCGTTCGATTTTGTTGGAAGTGTGTACGTCGGTGCTTTTGATGCGCCGTTTTCTCTGTAATTAAAACGGAAAGTTGAAATTTCTTAATTAACGTAACCGAAAGGCTGACGCAATGACGGCGTATGCGATGTGGTATCTTTGAGAAAAAGAAGTCCATGGGTTGAATTCACCGATTATGTTTTAAATTACGAATAAATCACGTCTCTTTTTTATTGTAACAAATTTTGGCAAAAATAAGCAATTTTGGGAGTACTGCAAAAGTAAGGGAGATATTTGGAAACGTCATCGGAACCGCAATAAACCTTCTTGGATTGCGACCGAAAACGGGAAGCATATCGATGACGATACGATTCATCTTCTTGAACGATTCGATTCTCGGAAGGCACGATACGACGTTTACTCATATTAGCGAAAAAGATTTCCCACCATTAAATCTTTACGAGGGTATCTGTCGCTGTGAAAAATAAACTACTATGTGGGGGCCTTTTTGTAGCGAATTCGGCGTTGTTGGGGAGAGGGGAAAGAATCCATTAAACGTAGTATTTCTCGAACAGACAATCGCGAGGATGGTTACGGTTGCGGTAGATGCGGCGACGACGTCGGCGGTGCGGTCTGTAAAAACAATCATCTAAATTCGTATCAATTTCGCGCCTCGAAACGATCATATTTTTCTCGAGTCCGTTCGCCTATTTGGAAACGAGGTGTTGAAGTAGACGAAGCGTTCAAGGAGGGGATATTCGTCCGGATATGGGTTATCCGAAAACACGAGCGAGATGATACGAGTAAAAGAAAGGCTTTCTTTCGTCTCTTTTCGAACGATACAAAGAGAAAGAATGGAGATGAAAGAGGAGGGACGTGGAGGTGGAGCGTCGTCGTGTGTATGGACGTGCGAAACGAAGAGAGCGTCGGGACGGATGATGATGGAGAGAAACAAGAGACGGAGATGGCTAAGTTATTCGAGTGAATTAACACATGTGCGCCATTAAGATGGAATAATAAATCTGATAAGGAAAATTGATGCGATTCGCAGGCAGATACCGTTTCTGGTGTCACGTACTGACGTAATTTATATGGTAATGCGTTAACTATTCGTTTAATGGCCGTAAATAATTTCTCTGTTTAACATACGTCGGCGACAGGTTCATTTTAACATGGTTCTTCTGTTCGCATTCCGCGTGCCACGGTTTCGTCCGGCGTTTGTGGCCAAGCGCGAACGCCTCGTACACCTGACGTGTATCGTATCGTTCGCGATCCTTAAACGATGCTCGTTCATTCGAAAACGAACGAGTATAATTCCGGAGGATGCAGGGATAGAGTTGTTTGTGTTTTTCAGTTTATCGTCGTTGGATGTTTCGATAAGTAACGAATTTATCGAGGAATACGATCAAAGATTTGGGAATCATTTGCCAATGATCAAAGCGAATCGTTCGCGAACGAATACTTGAATGGAGTATTTTCATGAAAATGATCATTGCCCGTTTCGAGTTCGTTCGCAAATGTCGTCTTGGTTTTATGAATCGTTCGCGAACGATTTCATTTTGAAATGATGAATTTTGAACGATTGGCGCGATGTGATTCGCAAAAGATGACGTGTTTGTGAGAATCGTTCGCAAACGAAATTTTTTTCTTGAAAATTTTTTATTATTGATGGATTGATGTTTTACGAAATTAATCGATGACGGTAATTCACGTATTTGAAATCGTTTGCGAACGATTCGTTTTTTAAGAGTCGTTCACGACCGAAAATTTCTCTACTGCGATTATTTGTTACCAGAAAATTTACTTTTTTTTTCAACATAATTCATCGGGAGTGATTCGTATATTTGGAATCATTGTAGAACGTCAATTCATTTTTTGGAAAACATGGCAAAAGTCGTTCTCGAATCTCAAACGACGTGTCGGTTTATTGTTTTTGAATCGTTTGAAGTGAATTTGTCTACCTCATGAACGAAAAAATTTCTGAATGAGGCTTGTGACCGATTTATATTTGACTTAATCATGATGTAATCTTTGGAGGATGCTGAAGGTGCGTTTTTGCGACTGAGGAAATTTCGTTCGTGAGACGATTCGATTTCGGAATCGATTATGAAAAGACGGGTTAATTTTAAACAAAACGTTGCCGATGAACTATACATTTTATCGTCATTCGCGAACGATGATTCATTTTTGTTGAATTTTTCATTATTTATAACCTTTTTCTTCCGATGTTAAAATTGACGAAAAAGTTATCTAATTTCTGATTTTTTTTTCTTCTTTTCGACGGTCACCGGAAAGTTTAACATTACGTCGAAGAATATTTCGCGAACTTTTTCGTCGCGATATTATTTTATTCATACATATTTAGTTTTTCGACGAATAATATCGGCGGAAAATGGAGCGGGAGAAAAGTTAAAATAAACGATGAAAATTTCATTTTTCCACCGAAAAAAAATATTACTTTTGATTGATCGACCTGTACACAGCTCTTTCGTTATTTTTTGAATATCGCCACGAGAATTTTTTTCTCGCTTGGAATTTCGTATACAATCGAAGTACGTATTTTTGGGAAACGCTACAAGTTCGTTTTTCTACATACTCCTCTTGAATTCTGGACGAGCACGAAGCGACGCGTTTATCTGAAAATTACAGCGCCGTCGCCACGTGTCCGGATGAACGAAAAAGGCGAGGAAAAAGAAAAAGGCGCGATGAGTGTGAAAAAATACCGTGAAATTAGCGGACAAAAATACAACACGAAAGCTCCGGTAAATGGCGACGGCGGCGTTAAGACCTCTCGCGACTTAGTCGTCTCGCAGAGCGGAAAATTACCGAAATGAACGTCGAGAAGAAAAAAAAAAACAAAAACGAGCCGGTTAACGAGTCTGCTGAGAGAATTAAAAAAAATACTGCGAATTCGCCAAATTAAAAAATTAGAAGGTCATCCTGAAATGGAAATTATATCGCGAAATCGAGGGAAATACACGAAGAGCCGAGGTGGCGGGTAGGTTAGAAATTACGTCGTTACGTCGCGTATAATCCGGACAATCGCAGCGTGATACTAATTTACCTTTTTTCAATTTTTTCCCCATTTTTTTCCACGCGGTAAGAGTAGGATCGGCGTGTAATTTGGAATAGCGGCTGCGAATTTTTTTCTCACCCCTGAGCCCTCCGATGAACCCGAATTGTTGCTCGTTAAACGTGTAATCGAATGTGGCGCTCGTTTGGTGTACCCAAATGGACGAATTTATGTTCGAGATGCGTTGTTGGGACGGGGGCGAAGTTTGATTTTTAATTACGGTCGCCTACAACGCCGTAAGTAGAGGAGAGAAGAAGGGGTGAGGGGTAGTGAAAGCGGGAGAGTGTAGCCGTGTCCAAGTTGCTGAATAACGTGTATTTTTCACCCGCTTCCTTCTTTCCCCTCCTCGTCGACGTCCAACCAACCAGCGCGATTTTCTCGTTTTTGAATCTTTTTTTTTTAATATTTTCCTAATTAGAAATAACTTTCGACCTTTCTTCGTTCATTAAAAAATAATTTCCAACTAATCAGGCTGCAATAAGCGACGTCGTCGAAGCAACCAGCGCGGACGGGAGCGGAATGGAGGTGAAAACTGGCCGAACAGAAGCTTGTTCGCGAGAACGGCTGCGTATTTCGGGACCGGGGGGAAGGGGTGGAAAAGGAATAAGGGGGTTTGGCGGCGCGGGGAAAAGAAATATTAACAACGCACGATTGTTATGCTCGAACAAAATGAAAAGAAACAAAATACAAACGCCCTTTTTAATTTACCAAGTTTTTAATGAGGTCAAAATTACTTAAAAACTTTCAGCCTTTTCAAAAGTAATTTCGACTTTTTAAATAACTTTCCGACGAAGATGACGTTCTTTTTTTGCCTTTTTTCTTTTTTTTTTTTTGTTTTTTCTCTCTCCGCCTAAACAAGAAAACGGTGAAATAAGAAATTAAACAATGAGATGTGTCACCGAAAATTTAATTAAACACCGGGTTCTCCGGGTAAAGTATCCTGAGCGTTGTCGGCTTTGGATGACGATAGTTTTTCTCGGACCACGAAAACAGCGCTGCTCAGGAAACCCCTCGTATCGGGAGGAATTATGCGGCAGACGGTGCCTAGATGTGGTAATTTATTCGTCGCCGCGAAGATAACCGAAAGATGGGTTTTTCGCGAGGGGTAAAAAAACTACGTTAAGATGTGTCGAAGATGAGACGAGTATGTCGACGATACGCTTCATTACGCGGTTTTTTCTTCCAGCGTCCATTCTGTATCCTGTGGAAATTATTAGGCAGAATTTCAGTCTAGAAAGTGTATGCTCTCGAGTGTTTATTTTTATTTGTTCTTCACGAGGGTTTGGCTCGGTATGGTTTTTTTTTGGATAAATAAGGGGGAAAAGAAACGATGAACTCGTTAAATAGGGGATTTTAATTAACACGAGAAAAAAAATTAAATGGCGTTTTTTATCTTACAGTCGTATTTTTTAGGCAAGATGTTGGAAACTAGGAATTCAATAAGAACGAAGAAAAGATGGTGTAAAGCGAGGAGAATAATTAATAAAATTTTAGGGTAGCGAAGCCGTTTTGGAGGTTTAGATGTGTGTGTGTGTATAACGTGTGTATATGTCCGCGTAAAGGTCAGCGAAATGTGAAAGTTGGCTTTATGCATCGATACGTGCGGTAATAAAAATAGGACGTAAAAATTTTCGTATTTTATTGTCGGATTTGTACGTAGGAAATTAAGTTGACTGTCTCATGTATGGTTTTTATGACGACTTACGAGTTTAATAGTAGTACAGCTGAATACGATGATATGGCGACGACGACTCGATGACGGTGTGGCAGACGCGAACGAGAGAATTTTCGGAGCTGGATAGATAATGGTGTAGTGGACTGGATACGTAATGCCGAAAATGAGGTTTCGGAGGTTTCGCTTGGAGCTGGAGAAGATGATGCATAGGTGATTTTCTATTTTCAGTGTGCAGGGTGCGGAGTTGCTGGATAAGTGGAGGCTATGTAATGGTAATTTTCGCGATTTTCTGGAAATGTACGAAAGGAAGAGGGGAGGAGGGTTCGTACAAATTGTAGAATGTAATTGTGGAGAAAATGTGTAGTGTAAAAGAAGTGCTTCAGTAGCATGAAGTGAGATATTGAGGAAGAGAAAAAGAACTGGATCGAAGTAATTTCTGATTTTTCGTATTATGATGCTTAAAACATTCCATGAGCAGTGCAACGTGAAATAAAAACCAATAGGTCAATGTACTTTGTAAAGTACTTTTTCAGTTTTTTTTTTAAAATAAATTATAATTTGATAATTACGTATGTGATTTTCGATTTCAGATCGAATCGCAGAATTGCAGTGTCGGATTGTCAATTCATCGAGTAATACGCCTCCTCGTGAAAATCTCATCGATGTATTCAGTTCTTCGAAGCGGTCGCCGTACACTTCTTGCTTATGTTGATTAAGGTAAGAATTTGAAATATCAATTGTTATGCAAATAACGCGAATATTAAGAAATCTGTGCTAAGAATGGTATACGAAATTATTTTAATCCCAAAAGTAACAATTTATTCGTATTTCGGACGAAAAGTTGTTCGCATTTGATACCCAACATGATATATTTTTTTGTGGAAATCACAAAGTCAATTTTATTGGAGAGGGAGGGGAGATTCGATACATGTTAACTTAAATTTAACAAATTATTTGAATTTCTCGTTGAAAAGAATTCACTATTGATACCCAACTCGATGTATTTTCATTTTGAAGTTCATTCAACCATTGTAAGGAGGGACGGGGGTAGTGTATATGACAATGGAATATTTCAAAGTTGAAAGAACGGTTTTTTTATCCTTCATTGGAAGTTAATCACATCTAATTCTCGTCGCGACATGTTTGATGAAGCTCAAAAGCTGTGTATTTAGCTGACGTGGAGGGGGATGACGGCGGTGCGATTACTGATAATTCGAACTGGAAAATCGAAGATTCGTATTTCTCACGAAAAATTAATAACAATCGATATCCATCGGGAGGACTTTTTGGTAGAGGTGTTGTCTGCATGAATTTTCGTAATTTTCGACACGTGTTCAAGTTGAACGGGAAAAATCGTCGATTTACGTGGCAATCACGTGTACCATCGGCATAGAAAAAAATGTAAAATTTCGCGAAAAATTATACAACTATAACAAGCACACGAAACGAAACCGCGTCGATTTTTTTTTCTTCAAAAACAGACGAACCCGTCGCGAGAGAACAGTAACAAAAATTATATAAAAAAAAAGAAGGAAACGTATTTGTATAAAAAAAAAAAAAGAAAACTAAAACCGATATAGTTCGACGAGAGAAAACGAGATAGAGATAAAGCAAGATATGACGAGGAAGGAAGGAAGGTGAGGGGGCGAAAAGGGGGCAAAAAACACGTCGCTATTTCGTATCGAATAATCGTGCTTAGAATTTCAAAGGCCGCGCCTCTGTGGACGTTCCGTCGAGCGGACTTTCTCATGGGAAAAATTCCAATAAAAGTAGAATTCTCGGCGAATTGAGAAGCAGCTTACGAGTGCAAATGGAAGAAGAATCGGCAACGCGGTAATAATACGCGAAGGCCTTAATAAACGAGCTACGACGATCGAACGAATCGTGATTCGTGTACCTTACCTGTCCCTTCTTTGTTTCATCGCGCCGCCATTTTGTACCTGTATCGCGTCCCATCGAGACGCGTATGAAATCGGATTCGCGTCGAATTTCGGAGGTTTTCCTGGTGCAATTGGAAAGTTATCTTGGGAGCTGATTTGTGTGCAGTTTGGTGATTTTCGTTTTTTTCTTTATCGTGGTATGTTTCATATAGGGGATTATGCGGAATGATTATATGGAGAGGGGTGGGTTATCGAAATGAATTATCACTGTAGAAATTGAAGTAGGAGGAGGGGGAAGAAAAGGAGTATAGCCTTTGGTAACCATTCTTCGTATGTACATCGGGATGTGATGGTCGTTTTCGAAGCCATAACGTAGAGCAAGAGCTTCTGATTATCGAAGGAAATATAGTAAGTGACGAGACGAAAAGGTGAAAATGATGAAGAGGATAGATTTGATGATCATCCCTTCCTTTTTTTTTTATGTTGAAAATAATCGAAAAATTCACGACCTCTATAATCAACGTGTTTTCAATTGATGAAGCTAAAGAAATTGCATTTCTTCTCGATGACGTTTTTTGCAAAGTCTCAGACATGTACAGCGGTTAAGGTATGTGCATTCGGAAGACGAAGACATCGGACGGAGTTTTTATGCGGGAAAAAAGAGAAAAAAGAAAAACAGCGAAAGAGAAGAGGGTAAAAGCTTAAGAAGAGAGACGGGCCGAAACAGGGCGTAAGATTTTTCTGATTAAATTTTTATAATCGAGATTAAAAGACAGCACAGGTAGTTGAGCGGTTATGTACAACGTATTTTATAAGGAGGCTTTACTATAACAGCATCCGCAGCATCGTCTCTCTTACGGCTTTTCAATGTAGCATTTTTTTCCTTTTTTTTTTTCAAGACGTAATCCAAAGAATGTGTATTTTTGTAAAGAATCTCGCCGGCATAATGAAATATTAAATAATGGAAATACTCTTAAATAGGCTTTAAATACAATGCGGCTGTATATTTAGTCCCTTTCCCCCCTTTTTTTTTTTCGCGAAAAACGCGATGATGGGAGAGCCCGCTTTTCTCTGTTCGTCAACGGTCGACAGAAGGCAGCAGTAGTCCTACGAAGGCGTCCGAAGGCGAAGAAAGCGCGGTAGTTAATTCGAGGGGAGACCCCGGGAGAAGCAGGGTTCCGCTGCGTGAGGCGCAAGCGTCGGTAGCACGGCGCGTACGGGGATTTTGACGCGGTACGGCGGCGGGATGCGAACAACCGGAGTACGAGAGAATTGTAGCCGAACGCGGCGTTATTTCCGTAAATTTACGCGTCGAGTGCGGTCCGTTCGTCGGGGTGCTTTTTGGCGGGCGTCGAAAGTGTCGTAGAAATTTAATTTTCGTACCGGTTTTTCCTGGTAATTTTTTTTTAGGAAATTATTCAATCGGATGTTTCTCGGTGGTTGAAAATTTTCGTAATTTTTTTCCGGTCTCGTGGATCGACGCCGGATGTCGAAAGGAGGTTCGTCTCGGAGTTGGATTTTTGTCGACGATGGACGCGTGAAGTTTCGGTCTTGGTCGACGAGCCGACGAGATTCGCGGGTGAATTCGCGTCAATCGCCGGTAATCGGAGGTGATCGAAGGGGTTGAAATTTTCGCGTGTATGCGCGTGCGAGGTTTTTTTTCATCTCGATTTTTAATATGATGTTGTACGGTTTAGTGCGTCAGATACAATTTGCGATTTTTTTATTGGTGTACGTGCATCGATGCGAGGCGATACATTCGGCGAAAGATGGTAAGCGATGTATTCTGGTGTTTTTTGATAGTTTTGGGCTTTTTCGAATACGTGAGGCAATTACGAGCATGTTTAATTGGATGAAGATAGCGTGGAAATAATGGCCCAGGGGTTTTTTCAAATTGGTACACGTGTCGCGGTGTGTCATTTGAAATAGCTAGCCCTTTTGCCGGTGTAATGGGTCTTTGTCGTGAAATTAAACTGTACCAGAACGACCCATATTGCGGTGGGTTTCGCGATAGTCGCAGCCGACCCGGAGAACCGGAAATTGTCAGGCGTCGAAAAGATACATGAATTTTAGAACTTTTTTAATGTGATTTATCGACGATGTAATCAGGAGGAAGGCGGTAGAAGATGACGAGGAATGTGTAAAAAAAACTCGTTCGTGATGAAAAGTCGTACAAATCGACGAGAAAATTTTTCGTAAATTTGGTTTAAAATTATATCAAGGATGAGGGGGGAAGGTCGAGATAGAAATATGGTGAATGTCGACAAAAGGGAGTACTGGGCATTTGCGACGAAATTTTTCCGAAAAAAATTTGATGTTACGGTTGAGACGAGCTACGTGGTAATTTGAGCGACGAAAGTAGAGAAAATATTTTTGAAATTAGTGTTTGAAGAAAAAAATCTTACGCTAGTTCAAAAGTTAAGTAATGACTGAGTGGAAATTTTTTGGCAGTAAATTCTGCGTAGATGTCAAGACGAGAGCAATGAAAAGGCGAAGAGAGAGGGGTATTAGATAAATGGAAATTTTGTTTGACAAATCAAGGTTAAAATGTAAATTTCGGAAAATCGTTTGAAAATTGTGTGGAATTTTTCGGTAGAAAATTTATTTTATTAAGTCGATAAAGGTATGAAAAAATATAAAATGTAAAATGGATGTGGCGAAATCGTTCTACAGCGGTTGGGAATTATTCTGCAGGAAATCGGAAACTCACTAGAGTCTGCAAAAATATCGGAAAAAATTAAATTGAGTCATACGCGTATTTGATTGTATCGTTGTTTGAAAAATCGTGTATTCGTTGCAAAATGCAATTTCTTTTTAAGATGATTTCAAAATTTGACTTGAATTAATAGATTAACACGAATGGCCAAAATTTCGGTTGCGGGGCTTTCGTGTGATTTTTCAAAAATCCAAGTTTCGATAAGTTGATAATTTTATGAAAATTTTTCGTCGATGAAACAATAATAAGAGGAGAAGAGAGACGATATCAACGCACCGGAGATTTCGTTGAGTAAAACAATGCAAAAAAAAAATTAAAAATCACGCGAAAAATTTGCATACTTGACGATACGAAGTTAATGGGAGAAAAAAAAGGAAATAAAGTGTATGGAGGTATTGGAGATGAGACTTGGGGTAGGGTACGGAGCCAATGGCGATGATCAGGAATTCGGTAAATGAGAGCGAAATTTTTCGCGATAAAAAACGCATCGAAATTTTTTTCTCGTGCTGAAAATTTCCATAATAGAAATGGAGGTCCCGAAGTACGGGAAATTACCGTCGTGGAAATTGGCGGCGCAGCGGTCGCGGTTACGATACGCCGAACAGAGGTCGGAAATTTAACGAAGATAATTCGATAATTAACTGCGCGGAGGGTAGAGGAAAAGAAAGAGGTTTGGTGGAACCGCGCCATCCTCAATGAAGGTTTTCGATAAAAAAGAAATACGTCGATTAAAAAAAAAAAAGGAAAAGAGAATCTTCCATTAATCGAATATCGCGGTCGTCTGAGTTGAAATTAAAGGAGAGAAAATTGGGATAAAAAATATGTCGCGGTTGATGACGGGGTAAATCACGTGAAAAATTTCACAATTTCGTGTGGTCGAATGAACAAGGACAACGGAGATTCATACCGCGTGTAGGTTGTGATGAGAAAATTTTCCAACGCGATTTTTTTATTTTCGCGAAGAGATGCGTTTTTTTTTGTCTCGACAAGAACCCTACACGGTTTCGTCGTCGAATCGAGGATTCGTGAAGTGTTATTAAATATGATACCGTGTTGTGAAAACAATGTTGAAAAAATTTCATCACCGAAATTTTCTATTCGACGAGGATTCGTTTATGAGAAGTTTTTAATTAAGGTTTTTTTCGCCTTTTGGCGAAATAAATATAGAATTTTGGATTTTCGCCGGTACGTTTATCTTTTAGATGTCGAACGTCGCGACGTCGAGGTGGATTTTTTTCGCGGAGGTGGAACACGTGCGGGATTAACGAGCGGTTTTTTTGGTACGAGCTCCTGCTGAGGTTTTGTGCGATGATTGAAGTCGTCGGAGATGATGTGAGGTGTGTGAGGTGTCGGGTAGGTTCGATGAATTGATCGAGGCGAATTGAAGCGTGACACGTGGTGGGATATGAGTTGAGGTGAATGTACTCCACCGAGGGATAAGGATTGTGGAAACTTCAAGGATTTTCTTTTATAACCGAGAGTATTTAGTGAAGAAGAAAAGGGAGATTTTTGTCGATTTTTCAAGGTGACTTACCTGTTTGGAATTTTTGACGTCAGAAGTTCGATTTTATTGTAATTTGATGACGTCACTAGTTTTGAAGAATTTTTAAGGTTTAAATAGGGTTTGCGGCTTTTATTGTGCATTTGTATTTCAAATTGATTTTTTTTCAATTGGAATTAAAAAACTTTTATTATGAAGCCTCGCAAATAACAAAATCGATGAAATTTCGCGTGTAATTTTTACTAAAAATTAATGACGTCATAGTTACTTATCAAAGATTTTAGGGGGATACGCAAAATGATCGATCAAAAGTTATCAAAAAATCATAAAATTATGGGAAACAGCTCGAAAAAAGGTCAAAAAATTAGAAGGAAATGCCTGAAAAACAAGAAAGTAGTCAAACAAGCAGGAAAATTGTTTTTTGATTTGTACGTCGTTGTTCGAGTTTTTGGAATAATTTTTAATTATTTTTAACAATTAATTTTTCATTTTTTTTTCTTTTTTTCGAATTTTTTTCTCAGTGTTTTCATAATTTACTAATTTTTGTTTTGTTATTTATTTACTATTTTTTGAATAATTTATAAAAGTAGTTTTTCATTATTCAGTTCGAAGACCATAAGTCGAAGCAGAGATATATGAGGAGAGAGAAGAAAGGGGATGGAAAAACCGATCATGTTGGTGGGTATTTGCGACGAAGACGATGTAGCGTCGAAACCTCTAGACAAAGGTTTTTGAAAATCTCGCGGATGAAACTTCGCATTAGGAATGCGTTTGCATAATTTAACAGCGGCTGTGGGAAATGACAGAGTGGATATTTCGGAAATGGGGGATGAGAATCGTGCCCCTCGTCGAATCTACGCTATCTCTATACGAAATCGTCGACATGTATTCGTATCGACAAAGATGATGATTGGTGTGCTTGCGTAGAAAGAGTGCGGGAAAGTGCAGTAAGAGGTAAAAAAAACGAGATAATTGAATTTTTAAGATGACTGGGAACGAGACGGACGGGGGAAGGGGTAAATCAGCGAATTACGATGTCTTCGTCGGTGTAACATTCGAACTAACGTGTTTTTCGCGCGGTAAAATATTCAAATGAGATAACAAATATCATAATATGAGTATATGTGCACGTGATTTCCTCTCGGTACCCCTCGCACCCCGTCTTGTCTCTTTTTCCTCCGGCCTTGACGGTGGTTATGTCGCGAGCCAGGAAGTAGGAATTGCAGGGTATGGTCGAAGGGTGGAAAAGCGACGCGAAAAAATACCATTACTCGGAGGTGCAGCCTGTGACGTGCAGGAGGTGCACACGTGAGCAAATGATATTAACGTGGAAGAAAAACGCGAGCGTAAATTCGATTACATGTCCTTTTACGGTGTGTTAAAATGCAAATTCATCGTTTTCAACGTGTCGGTAAATATTTCTGGGGAAAACAACGTACGGCGGGGTTCGGCTGTCATTATCGTGTAAAAAAGCGAGCAGCAGCGGTGCTGAAACGGGATTTTAATAAATTTGAAAATTTAAGCGCGCACATCGCGAGCTTTTCACCTGTAATTTCGCTAATTTGATGCGTTGAAGTTTTAATTCAGCTAACGTGACTTGGTTTTTTTTACGTCGTTCGATGCTCTAATCTGGGTAATTGCTTGGTGTCGTTGATGGAGGTGGAGAGGGAAGAGGGTGGATTCCGACGCGAGATTTTTTAAATTTATTTCACTCGTATGCGGAGGCATTTTTGTTGAAATTGGGATAAAAGTGACGAAGGGAGAGTTAGCTGATTGATAATAATTTGAAAAATTAGAGATGGACGAAAGCAAAGGTCATTTTTAGATTTTCCATCGAATTGGTAGCAAAACCTCGCAGGGATAAAATTAAATTAATTTTTTAAATTGATAATTAAAGAATATTATAATTATTTTTTCACTTGTAGTTGAAACTGGATTATTTTAAAGAAACTTTTAATTAAAGAATTTTAAATAAAAAAATTAATGATGAAGAAAAATTTTCAAAATCGGTAGAAACGTATCCAAAATTTTGGTGATTTTTGGGTTTTTCTTTTTAAAATACGTCAGTCAAAAAATAAAATCAAATTTTTAGATGTGGAAGTTGATTGTTTAATTTATGACTGATTTTCAAGTTGATAATTTCTCAAAATGGTAAACATTTCGTACTTTATTAACATTCCCTTCCCCCCCCAACGATTTCTTTTGTAATCTACGCTAACGCTTTCACGAGGGGCCACGACGACATCGCAGATAAAACGAGCGCGTAATCGTTACTCCGCCTCGTAACGCTACAGCGGCGCGTAACCTAATCACGGAGTCAAACCGCGTGAAATATCTCATCTTTGTAACTCTCGCCGTGTTCCGCGTCAAAAGGCGGCCGACTTAATAGGCGTACTCGAGTATTCGCGTCTTAATGAAATTGACTCCTTTGAAAATTCGCGCACGAATTGACGATCCGCCGACGAGGGTATTCGCGAGATAGTAGGCGCGGTATCGAGGCGCGAGATCGTTTGAATTTCGAACCCCTCTCGTTCGATGTAATTGCGCGTCGTTTGTCGAGAAGAAAGGCAAAATGGAGAAAAAAGACATTCGACGAATTATATTAATATGGTGAATTTAACGAAGAATTACCTAACGGTAACGTTTCGCCGGTTCGGCGTGTCTTGCTAGTTAATTGAATGAAGGCGCGATGTTGTCGCGCGTCGCGACGACGACGAGCTTTTGATTAAAATACGCCTTCGCGAAAGTGAAAAGCGACACCGTAAAAAGATGAAAAAGTTTTGTCGAGTATCTTTTGTGTAAGTTTTTCTGAGCATTGAACGTTTTGGTATATGGTAAATTCAATAGATGAACGAAATTTTCCGTAATTTTATTTCATCGATTCGCCAAAAAACGTGGAAGAAACTGGAGTCGAACTGGCGTAAATTTTCAACTCTTTGAGATAGAAGATGATCTGAAAATCTGCGATTAATCGGTTGATACGTAGGTGGGTGGAATGTACGAAAGGAGGGGGGGGGGTTGCAAAAGACCAACATCCACGTCGTTCGGTGTTTACTGTTTCGCATTGAATACTGGAAGTATCAATTCCGACGTTTCCTTTAATGTGATTTCGTTGCGGCCAAGCGCCTTTAATTCTACTGTTACGCAACCATTAATACCTTAAAGTATAAAAATTGCATAATTGAAGATTTCTCAGGCGCATTCCGCAAAAATGACAATTTTTTGGTGCCAACGATCAACTACCGAGTCGCTGACTCCGCGACGTGATCGCGTCGGGTGATAGATAAATTGCTCCTTGAAGTCGCCTGTTACGCTGCCAACAATTCGCCGATGTAGTGTAAATTGCACGCGTCTCTTTTATCAGGCGCAAATAATAAAGTCAATTTTTAGGGTATTTAAAAAAAATTTCCACGCTACGCGTGCAACTAATTCGTCTGAGGAAATCTCTTTCGCAGTCGTTGCGCGTGCAAAAAACGAATATCTTCGAATTACAGACGCGCTCAACAATATGACGCCGAATGAAAGATAGAACGCGTTGTCGGGAAGACGACGATATTTTGGTATCAACGCGAGAATCACGGGCACGATGACAATGACGATGTTACGGTTGCAAGTCGACGATAAATTATTAATTACGTAATCAAAAATTACACCTCTATTACACATTTAAATAACGCAGAAACGTAACGTTGACGAGCGTATCAGAAGAACGAAGAAGTTTAGCGTTGAGCAGGGAAAAGGAATCCGAAGAGGGAGAAATCACGTCGCTCGTATCGGCGGTGTACCCGGGCCCGAAGTACTTTGGTACATTGCGCGTCGAGTAACGTCTCCGTTAACGCTAATAGAACGATATCGGTCAACCGAATCCGAGAAAACGTTGCGATATCGCAGAAGGCGACCGCAGCGCGGTAATAAAGTGAAACTCGGGCGAGTTTATTATACAAAGTGAAAATTTAAACCGTTAAGTAGATTAAGTCACCCCTCTTATTATCTATTTATTATTTATAAACGCCCCGAAGAACGCTGAAGCGATGGTTGAGAAATTTTGTGTAATTTTACAATGCAATATTTAAACTTTCAATCTGATTAAAATACTTCGGTTTCGTCGGACGTAGATATAGCGGCCCGTCAGGCGTTTCACGGCGGTAAAGGTAACGCTGGCGTCGGTGGTGCACGCCAAGGTGACATTTTTACCGTTTATAGCGTCGTCGCGTAAGCAAGAAGAGGAAAGAGGAGGGCCGTTTTTGAGGGTAGTTGCGACGCGCCTGATGACGAATATTTTTGAAGAAGAAATAGCAAGTGGGGTATGGCGGGTAAAGTAAGGCGTGATTTTTTGATAATTTATTCAATATTCGGCGTTAGTTTAAGCTAGCAGCACAGAGCTGCTTCGTTTCTAGAACACGATTCGACATATGTGGTCATCAAATGGAAATTTTTGACAAGGGTACTGCTAAAAATCTTCGAGCGAAGGGTACAGGGGAGGGAAAGGATGAAAACTTTTTCTAAAGGTGATTTAATATTATATTTTGTCAACAAAAAAAAATGTATTTTGGTTGTCCAATCAATTTTTTCTCATTTCTTTGAATTTCAAGGCTCACCTCTTCCCCCTCTTTGAGCGAATCTAAAAAATACAGTGTTGCCAACCCCCAAGATTTTTCTTGGGATTGTAAGATTTTTCATGCTCCCCCAAGACTGCCCCAAGATCTCAAGATTTTTCTTTTTTTCTTCAAAAATTTGAAAAATTTATTAAATTTTATTAAAATTAAGAATGAAAAGATTATCAAAGTTATTCCGATCCCATTATTGATTTGCTTAATTTAGAAATAACTATGTGTTTAAATGTTCAGTGATGGTTATGTTCCTCGATATTTTTTAAACCAAAAAATGTTAATTCCAAGGTTTTTTTCATCTTTTAAGCTTTTGTTGTCTTGTGATTTAAAAAAAAATATTAAATGATATTTTCGAGATGTTTTATGTTTTCATTTTTTTGTAACTCTTTTATTATAGCTCATTAGAAAGAGCTTGAAATTCTCTTTCTAACGATACCCATGACGAAAAAAAATCCCAAGATTCCCAAGATTTTTCAAGGCCGAATCTCAAGATTTTTTCAAATAAGGGGTTGGCAACACTGAAAAAATATCGCTAGGTACGGTTTCAGTGCGCTAAAAGAATGTACCTTTAAATTCACCACCCCCTCTCCTCCCGTCTAAAAAACAAATATTTCATCTTTTAATTGATTTTTTCTTTTTTTTTTTAATTTTGAACTCCCCCCCCCCTTTCCTCACTTTTTGGATCACATTTGAAAATTATTACCAAATTCAGTTTCAACGCATCAAAAAACATATATTTTGATGGCCGACTCAATCGTTTAATTTTTTACCCTAAAATTTTGATCCTCCACATCTCCTCTCCTTGGGGTGTAGTGGGAGAAATGGTCAAAAAATTGAATTCTACGCTGATAAAAGCGTTTGATCCTTGTGTTTGAAAAGCCAGTAATACGCAACGCGCAGCTGAATCGCTTTTCTGGTCCGTTGTGCGATGTTCCAAGGGCGATTCATAGTTGGGGCATGTTATTCTCACTGATTTAACCCTCCTGAATACGAATTCGCTATCGGATTCACAATTCGGATGGTATTAAGGTGTCTAGTGGGTCCTGAAGATCTCGTCCTTTCGGTAAATTTCTTTTTCCTTTTTAAATCACGTATCGTCAGTTTTTTAGCACCCCCTCCCCTCCCCTCCGACGTCTCTCAGCCTCTGGTAATTTTTTCGTACGCGTAAATTGATGATACCTATTTCACAAATATACGCATCCCGTTGAAAAATTGGCAATTTTTTGCATTTTTTTCTACGCGTAAATGAGACGAAAGACGTTAAACGAGATTTGAATGAAGCGTCGTGTCGTGAGGCGGCGGCGGCGGCGAGACGAAGAGGACGGTGAAAAATCGACGATAAACTTAATGACGATACGTATATCTGGCGAAAATGTTTAGTTTCCGTTAAATTTGTTTCGAGTGTTTAATAAATAAAAATAGCGCCGAATACGCTCGACGAAAAGTCGACTACGACTCGGCGGCTACGATGAGCGCGTGATAAGCGAGACGACCGTGCAAAAGGCGAAAGAGGAAGATGAGTAAAACGCATACTCAACGAAATGGAAATGAACATTTTTTTGATTTTTTTCTCTCTATGTATGAAAAGCAACGAGAAGATATACGATACGAAAGGCGTACAGAGTCGTATGCGAGAAAGGCTTTTGGAAAATAGAAGGATACGAGTTACGGCGGCGATGAATGTAGAAGACGAAGAAAAAAATACCCGAAAAAGAGAACGATAGCGAGTTGAGAAAAAAAAAGGATGAAAAAATATAACAATTTACCTAAAGAAAGAAACACGAGACGAGTTACAAGCTTAAAACGAGATAAATTGTCAAAAATCTGGTATTTCCGTTTAGGCTGTTTAGGCCGTCGTATTATGTAAGCTTGACGTGTAAAACGTACTATGTAGATAGCTGCGTCGAGCTTCGTGTATCATACGAGGAAAAAAATATGGAACCGAGTGAAGAGGGGGTTTTATGTATGGTCATTTCGAGGAAAACGGCGAAAAATCGGATGTTTAGGAACGAACGAAATGGTGTGACGAGGAAGCGAAGACGACACGCGAGGAAGATAACGCAGCACACGACGTAAACGACGAGCGTAATGAAGGATACGAAAAAATAAACAATTTTGCGAGGTGGAAAATTACGATTGGCGCGATTTTACGTTTTACGCGCCTGTAAAAACTACCCTCAGAGAGGGTCGTCCGATTACCAGTGTGTATGAAGTTCCAAAGATGTTGGTGCGAAATCGTAAGAAGGTCGATTTGTTTTCGGTAACGGTTCTAACGGTGCGGAAACGGGGATGGATGGGTATATCCTGCAAAAGACAGCCATCGATGTACGTCATCGTTAGACAAAACCACGTTTTGCGATTTCCGTTGTCAGCTCGGTGGTCGTAAATGAAAACGATATGGTGTCTGTGTACGTGTATCGTGTTCTACGCACTGCGACCGTGTCGTCGTCGTCGTCGCGGTGCCCCATCTCGAGTGTACGCTCGTATACGTGCGCGTTATTGCTTTTCGATAAAATAACGCGAGGCGAAAAAGAAAAGGGTGGAAGTATCAGCGTTTTACGAGCAAACCTATGGGTACGAAATCAACACGCTGTTTGGCGTATGATGACCGGACGAGGTCGCGGATCGGCGTAGATTGGAATTCGTATAATTATACGCGGTACGACGGGCGACGAGGGGTAGAGTTGACATACTGACAGTGGTGCGGCGCTTCGAAATCGACGTTTTTTCAACAGCCTTCACGTGTAAGGGAAATTCAAATTAACCCGAATTGCCGATAAAGTTTTAATAAATATAAAACTTCGCGAACAACCGGAGTCGCTTTTTTTTCATTTCACCCACGAAGAGGAAAACGCGAAATATGCGGCGAATTGCGGCGTAACACGCGATCCCGGTGTTTACGACGCGTCGAAATCGGCCGGAGTTTTTTAATCAGCGTTCGCGTAATCGTAATGATTTTTTTGGCGGAAAACGTTCGCAGCGGAAGCAGACGAAATCAAATGAGAAATTTAATTAGATGTGGTTATAGCGTAGCGTGCGTGATTACACGGTGGTCGAAGTAACCGAAAATTCGTACGTACTTGAAAAATTGCGCATCATCGTAATGGTTCGTTGGAAAGCGAATTCAACCTCATGGTGGATTAAGGAAGCGGCGTGGAGAGAGTGCAAGGGAAAGATTGTTTTTATCGAGTATCTATGTGAATGTGGTCGATTACGTGGTTTCACAGTTCACGTTGAATTCGTCATTTTGTTTTTTTTTTCACTTTGTCTGAAGTCGTTTTTTCGTCAAATTGCTTTTGAGAGGGAGAAATCGCAGAAATAACGCGAGATTCGAAATCAGCGACCCTGAAAACCTATATTTAGATACCCATGAAGACCAAGTTTGCAAAGCTGAAATTCCTCTCCCCCGTCCCCAACAAACGCGTTCATGTGGTGGGGGTAGATTATCAGATTTTTTGTAAAAGGTTGATATAGGTGTCATTGTACGGGTTTCTTACGGCATAGAGTGCGAATTTAAGAATATTTGCAGCTTATTTGTTATTTCATTCTTTTTTGCTGAGTTTAGCTTTTGAAGTGAACGATTTCCTCATTTGAAGTGAACTTTGTAGAGGGTTACTGCGAAAATGGCGCGTAATTTGCTTGTATAAACGGTAATTTACTGGTGACTTTTTTTGTAAAAAATGGTAACTTATTGGTAATTTAATTGTACAAACGGTAATTTACTGGTAACTTTCTCATGAAAATGGTAATTTACTGGTAAAATGTGGTAATTTATTCGTAAAAACAGTAATTTACTGGTAACTTTTTCATGAAAATGGTAATTTACTGGTAAAATGTGGTAATTTATTCGTAAAAACCGTAATTTACTGGTTACTTTTTCATGAAAATGGTAATTTACTGGTAAAATGTGGTAATTTATTCGTAAAAACAGTAATTTACTGGTAACTTTTTCATGAAAATGGTAATTTACTGGTAAAATGTGGTAATTTATTCGTAAAAACCGTAATTTACTGGTTACTTTTCATGAAAATGGTAATTTACCGGTAAATGTGGTAATTTATTCGTAAAAACAGTAATTTACTGGTAACTTTTTCATGAAAATGGTAATTTACCGGTAAATGTGGTAATTTATTCGTAAAAACAGTAATTTACTGGTAACTTTTTCATGAAAATGGTAATTTACTCGTAAAAAAATTAATTTACTAGTTACTTGCTTACAAAAACTAGCTCGTAATATACTCACGATGAGCATATTGGTAATTTGGTAAATATAAAGTTTCACTTGCCCCTCTCCTCCTAGTCGTTGTGGTGGGGGTATATGAAAAATTTTCGTAGAAATCAATGTGGGTGTCGATTTTTAGGGTTTCAACGGCACGGAATCCAAATGTGACGTGATTTTTTCGATAGTTTTATTCCATTTTGAGAAATTTAGCGACTTGTACGACATAAATTGGGCTGTATTTTTTGCGTTTTCCTAAAATACTCCTTTTCTCGTGATATTTTCGTGTACGAAACTCGGCGCAACGCTGACGTACGGGTTCAACTTGTTCTCGGTTTCGTTGTTTCAGTGAAATTTTCTCAAGACGGTAGAATCAAAACTTGGGTAATTTCACTCGTATAAGAAAAAAAACCCAACAACAACAACAAATCGTAAACAAGTCGGTTACGCGTTAGTTCGCCGACCCGTGATGTTTAGAAACTCGCGAAAACATCGTCGACTTGGGCTTTTATTAACTTTTTAATAAGAGTAGTATTTCAAAGTAAATAGGTCGGTTTTGCAAAAGCCTTAGATTCGTGTTTCTTTGCGTCCGCTTCGAGTATATAACGAGGCGCAAATTAAAATTTAACGTCGTAGAAATTTTAAACGAGCTGATGAAATTTTGAAAAGAAACGCCACTCGATAATGTTTATACAAACCACTCAAAACACATTGTCCTTTTTCCCCCTTTACGTCTCCCTTCTACGGGGGTGTTTTTTTTATTCCATCGTCGGT
The DNA here is from genome assembly GCA_003261595.1 of Maconellicoccus hirsutus. Taxonomy (NCBI): domain Eukaryota; kingdom Metazoa; phylum Arthropoda; class Insecta; order Hemiptera; family Pseudococcidae; genus Maconellicoccus; species Maconellicoccus hirsutus. Next base: position 60,760 of record QBDW01000328.1, read on the forward strand.
GTAATCCGGCACCTATGTTTTGGTTATTTTTGACGCAATCCTGTCGTACCCTTTTATCGTGTTTTTTCTTTTTTTTTTTCGTCCTCTAAATGTAATCTTTAATTCGGAGTGGAATTTTTTGCGCCTTTTTTGACAGCATTTCAAGCGTTTTATCGCATTTTTCGTGTATTATTTCAACGCGTCTGGCGTGCTCGTGCAAGGTACGCGAATGTTAATTTTTTTTATCTACGTAAACACAGGATTTTTTCTCGCTTTGCGAAAAACGTGGTTGGACGAGATGTAGGAATGGGGGCTCAATCGGATGTTGGATGTTCTCGTCGTGGATGGGTAATAAAATGATTTCTTTTCATCGTTTCTTCCCATGAAAGAAGGAAAGGAGACGGGGTAAATGCAGATGTTTTGGTAGGAGAGGATGTAGTAGGGGAACAAATTGCATTATGATCTGTATCATTGATTCACTAATGACTGAAACTACTCTCCATTCCAATTTGAGAAAAAGGACATTCCTGTGATCTCTAAAGGCTGCTCGAAGAATCAAAGGGACCAATACGGAAAGAACCAACGGCGTCCAAGTTAAAATTTCTGCACTTATCCGGAAGTAGATTTTTTCTTGAAGATTTGACCACCGAGTAGGACTTGCCACGATTTCGCGGAGCCGTAAAAAAATTGAAAGCACAACGTCCAGAGGCGTTTTTTTGGGAGATACTCGACAACATATTCCAAGGCCGTGGAAACAGCTAGGAAAAGGGAGTCAGGGCGGTAATACGTAAAAAGGTCGATCGGGATAACGGCTACACGCTTTTTAAAAGAATCGCACCCGTTCAGGCGGCAAGTATAAACAAAGAGCGGATTTTTACCGAAGCTTTTACTGGGGAGGCGACGGCGGCGATGGCCGGACAGCAGCAGGGTTGTACAGGTTGCCGGAACGATACGGTGCGTCGCGTCGATATAGCTATTTCGAGTAAAATCGGCCGCGACAAAGGATGCAGATGGAGGAGGGGGGGGCGAAGAACGCGAAGGAAAAAAAAGCAGTGCGAGGCGTTCGATGGTCGTCGTCGTCGTCGTCGTAAATGGGAGAAAGATGGACGTTCGTGTGGCGTATACATAAGAGAGCCGAATGGGCGTACGTTGGGGGAACGGTGATAAAACACGAGAAAAAAATTACCGCCGAACAAACGTTTATTTGTTTAAGGGTAAATCGGCTTTAACGCGGCGGGATTTTTCAATACGTTTATCTATTATTTTTGCGTTCTGTCGCATAATGGAGCCTGGGCTCGTCGGTCGAGGGTGTAGGGGGCGTGTGGTCGCGTTCAACGTATATGGGTAAAAATTGTACACGGATTAAACGGATTTGTCGTACGAGGGAGATTTATTTTTTCGTAAGCGACGCGACAGCGACGTTGTCGTTTGGTCCAGCGGTTGTTTTTTTTTCTACGGTTCTCTTTCTGGTTGCTGTGTTAAAACGAGTAGGAAGAACATGGTGGATGAGTGTCGGGTCAGAGGAAGTGTTGCGGTGCGGTGGAAGTACCACAGGGTGGGTGTGCTGGAGAGGGGTGGAGGGAAAGTGCACGGTAATACGGTACATGGTACAAGCGGAGGCGAGATATGTACCGTGGCCGCAGGGCGAAAGGCGTAGAGAAAAGGAGACGCGGCGGACGCAAGTTTATAATAAAAGTTTTTGCGTCTTTGTAAACAAGCAAAAGGAAACATATAAACTGCAAACAATTCGTAACCGCTAACTTATAGTTGAGCTTCGCTACGCAGCCAACCAATGTTTGCATAATTACAAAGCTATACTTACTTATTTACTTTAACCGCAGAGCAGACCGACAAACGAGATATTTTATTCGTGGAAGCGTAGCTGGAAATTTGATATAGGACGAAAAATTAGTACACGATGGTTGGGAGGTGGTGGCGCGCGCGGGGATGCTGCCGAGGCCGGCGTGCCATCGTGTTGCCTTGATTTAGGCGTCCCGATGCCCGAAATATAGTCGTGTGTAAATAAAAATTACTTCGCGAGGATTCGGACGGTTTAGGGGTTGGTAAATTGTGGCGCGGCGAACGTGCTTTGATGGTGGATTAAGTTGGCTCGACCGCGAAAACGATAAAGATGGTGGATTTGGGGAGGTGGAATTGAAGAGGATTTTTGTAATGAAATTTTGAAGGAATTTGGCAAGACCGGAGGGTTGCGGTGATTGCAGAGAAAACGAGTAATTGGATTGTTGTGATGCATGTGCGAGTAAGTACATGGAACTGTTGCCAGTGACGTCGCCGAGTATCTGTGTGGAAGTAGGAGCGCACTCTTCTATTGTATAAAGCAAAGGGTGCTTTTCTTCGACGCCAAAAGGCTTCATCTCCGCGCCCCGAGCGGAAAAAGCGAGGAGGCAGAAAGAGCTCGATGAGGAGAAGGAAAAGCACTCATGAAAAATTCAAATCAGGAGCTGGCATAGCAGAGGCTAAACCTTTTTTCATATTTTGTGGCCCAGTGTAGCTCGGTGAAGGTGGAAAAATTACGCTTGAAGTGACTTCAATTAAAACGTGATACCTTAAAGTTGGAACGTGATTCACTTTCTAAACGTGGCGTGACTCTGGAAACCTGATTCACGTGAAAACATGACACTTCCAATATTTGACGACCAAATGTGAGACGTGACTACAATTAAAACATGACGAAACTTGATAGAAACGTGGATCACTTAAAAACATGACACTTTAAATACATGCCGATTAAACGTGAGACGTGACTACAATTAAAACGTGACGCGACTTAATGGAAACGTGGATCACTTGAAAACATGACACTTTAAATACATGACGATCAAACGTGATACGTGACTGCAACCAAAATGTGACGTGACTTAACAGAAACGCGTACCTCTTGAAAACATGACACTTAAAATACGTGATGACCAAACGTGAGACGTGACTTCAAATTGAAACATGACCCCTCATCTCTCCAAGTTTAGACGTCGTCACATCAAATACATGAAACGTGACGATGACGGTTGTATCAACAATATTTTGTGTCAATTAATTATCAAAATTAATTTCAATTAATTTTTTTTTAATAATAAAAAAAATTACCACAAAATTCATATAAAAAACTATTTAAAAAAAGATAATTTAAGATAATTTATTAGAAATTGATTTATTATTACCCTCTCTCTTTCTATTATTCAGCGAAGAATCGCTCCTCTAAAATATCCCTTCACCGCACCTCTACCACTGTCTTTTTATTACTCGTGAAAATACGATTTTTCATTCTTCGCAGCATTGCCAAATGTACGTTTTTCTTGGTAAAAATACTTCGAACCAAATACGCGGACAAGTTAACGCGACGATGTTGCCAAACTTAAGAAATATACGCGAATAAATCGATTAAATAGCATCTTTAGGTTGAATTGCATCGTCGAACTCACGCTCGTTATATTTTTTTCTCCTTTTTGTCGGCTGCGTTTTTCTATATAACGAAAAAGTAATTCGATTCGGGAAATGGGAAATGTTTTCGGTATAAAAGTACGATCTCATAAACAAACTTTTACGCCATCAAATTAAAATTCAATGGTAAACTTAGCCGTATTAAATTACTATTAATATTTATAGGTGTTTTTTGCGAGTTAGTCGATTCGATTCGATCGCTATATAGTTTACTAACGTTATACGAGAAATATATTTACTATAAGTTTTCCCTAAACATGTTTTCTCGCTAAAGACGCGGAGCTTTTTTCCTGAAGAGGAAAAAACTTGCTTAATTTGACCGAAAGACGAATGGATGGCGTGGAATTGGTGGGCAATAAAAACCAGGTCGCAAGGCGTAAAGAAGACGTTCGGTGTAGCGAAGTTTGAGTGAAAAAAAAAAGGAGGAAGACGAGGAAAAAAAGAGGAAAAATAATATGAACGTCTTCGGCGGTGGTGGCGCGCGCGCACGTTGGCCAACAAAAACAAGAATCGTATATAAAGAGAGAACTCGTGTAAAAATTTATTGAAAACATAAATTAATGTTAAAAAGTCACAACGGAGAGAAGTTTTTATTTTTTTCTCCTTTACTTCGAATTCAGCCATAATTTTTTCTCTCTTTTAACATTTATTCACCGAAATTAACCATAAGATTTTCACATTCGAAACGCAGCAGTAAAAAAAAAAAGAAGAAAAAAAGAACAAGGAGCAAAAGAAACGAAGAGGACAGCTGGAAAAAAAGTAGCAAAAAAATAACGCCACAGCAAAAGAAGAGAAAATGTTAAGATAAAACTTCGCAAAGAAAATGTTCAGCATACTTGAAAAGGCGCCATTAAAGTCGTGTTGCAGTTTAAAGGATTTTTAATGTGAAAAAAAACCTGGCGTGGAATTGAACGTTGGTGAAGTTAGCAGAATATGTACGTAGTGGTGAACTGGTGATATTCTCGTATATTCGAGATTTCCACATCTGTCTATGTGCCTCCTTCGTGGAACGTTCTTTTAGATATTCAAAATGGGACACTTTATCGGAACTCGTGATTTCTTCGAGGTTAATTCCTTTTTATAAATCGAGCGTAAATTTCGATATGCTTTGGTCGAAATGACGTGCCGAAGGGAGCGGTGGTTAATTGGAAAATAAACGAGTTTTCTCGAGTCGACGTCGTCTGAAGAGAAATTCATTTTTGGCTGTTGCGCAAGGGAGGCTGTATCGGTGTCGATAACCTGTAACGACTGTTTGTCTTCGGTGTTTTCGATTGTTCGCAATTTCGTCTGAGGTATCGTCTCGATGATGGTGTGAGGTGGGGTATGTGACGGTATCATTGTCTTGGAGGATGAAAGGAATGCTTAAGGAGTGCGAAAGAAACGTGTGAGATGAATTGTGTGGAGAAGTGCGACGCGACTTTTTCGCTTTTCGTAAATTGCAAAATGTCTGGTGATATGCTACGATCTTTCGAGCGCGTTACCATTCGATACGAAAAAAATTGGTTCGAAAAAAAATTGTTAAATATTCTCTCTTCGGAAAATTTACAAAGTTGAACCTTGAAAAGTTTTTGAAACTTTTTTGCCTAATTCAAACGTACAGCGAATTTTTTCGTGTAATTTGTGAGACGAAATTTAGGATGGAAAAATTTCAAAAAGACCGCTGTCGACGTGTAATCGAAATAAAATTCACGTTCGGAAATTTTTTTCGGTAATTTAGTCTTTTGAAAGGTTTACAGAAAAAATTGCGAAAAGAACCTCAAACGGGATTTTTACAAATAAATATAATTCCATGTAAGTCGGCATCTAGAAATTAAATTCTTACTACATGATCGCCAATTTGGTACGAATTTTAATCGAAGCTCGTGCGTGAAATTTGTAATTTTCCGACGAAAATTTTCTTGTGTAGAAATACTTGATGTGGCCGAAGAAGGACGAAAGAGATGATCTTCATAAGAGAAAAAATTGACTTGATGATAAAGTAGAATAAACTCGTTTTCGAGGGAGATTTTCCTTTTTTCGGTGAAAGCGACGAGCGGGGAATTGGCCCGTTGACGTTGCCATTTGCCACGACGATGGCACGTATTTGGAGGAACAAGGGTCATCGTATGTTTGCGATTCTGGCCGAAAATATTTTAATAAATCGACGCGAATTGGATTACGCTAAAAGAGGCGAATGAACGATTTCACAAAAACGAGACAAACGAATGAAGATTAAAAAAAGAAATTCACGCGCGGTAAAGTGGAAATTTTACGTAGTTAATGATGAAGCTCGGCGCGGGATGCAAAGAGAAATGGCCGGAGTAGAGCACGAGTTTACTCGTTGAATAATTCGAATATTTTCTTTTGAAGCTGGAGTCGAACGGCGAATGGGAGATGCTGGGACGTGTTGGAAACGATGATGAAAATAATTTCATCGTGAAATCTTTTCGTTTAGGAGAAACATATTAAAACGAAGTTCCCTCGTCGATGTACGTAAATACTTTGAAGAAAAATTAAAACCTTGTAAGATGGTAATTTCGTTTATACAAAGAGAAAGCAAAAGAGCAAGGCGAGAGCAGGAGCTGAAAAGTTTTGAAAAAAGAAAATTTTCATGAAAAATCTTCGGCGAAGAAGTGTACTAGCACGTGCCGAATTTTTTATTCGTATTTAGAAAATAGCGAGAAGAGATTTGAATTTTTCACGCAGGATTAACTCGAATCGTACAAGTTTAGGGTGGCTGAGAACACGTCTTGATCGATTTTCTTCACGCGGTGGTATATTATGAGGATGGGCAGAAGAGGGGGATTCGTTGTCGCGAATGTTGATGGGGATAATTTTCTTCTCTTGTTTTAATACGAGTAAGAGTGAAAATTGTCTCGGAGATGTTTGATGTGTGCGAAATACGAGATGAACTCGAAGACGATAGTTTTTTAATTTTTCAAAATCGTTACAAAATTGTATAAGGTGTTAAATTGGCGTTTTGCTGGAGATTCCAGAAAGGTTTGAAAATGAAATATTCGGTTCAGTTAGTTTTGTTGGCATTTTTAATGGAGTTGAAATTTTTTCCAAGATTATTATTTTTGCAGGAAACAATTTTTGAAATTTCAAAAAATTCCCCAAAAATACAAAAATTAGCTGGCCAGCTGAAATTTTGATTAATAGATTTTTTGGACATGTTTTTACCAAAAAGGTTTTTTTTTTTAATGACAGAGATTAGAATTTTTGCCTATTTTTAAAATGGAAGGCATCAGAGCGAAATATAGATTTTATTAGCATTGTAACTCCTTCAATTTTCAAGTTATGCAAAAATGAGTCATCACATTTTTTGTCGAACTTTTCAAGCTTTACGAAAAAATTATCAACATTTTTTGCCTATTTTCAAAATTGAAGGAGCCAGAGGGAAATATAAATTTGTTAGCGTCATAACTTGTTCAATTTTCAAGTTATGCAAAAACAATTAATGGAAGAAGGGCCTCGGAACATTTTCCAAAAGCTGGTTTTCGCTCTCGACGGCTCCGAGAATTACGATGCTTTGTCAGCAGATTTTCACCAAACCTAATCTCCTTCTTTCAAGAAAACAATCGAATTAAGACTACGTCACAGCTCGTCTTGAAAAATCACTCATAATTTGATACTTTTTTTTTCCATCGTGGAGCCTTTTAAAACCCCTTCGCGTGTTTTACCATTTCTACCAATTTCCTCATTTTCCGCGCGGTTTCGATTCAATTTCGCGACATATCCATTACTCAGCGCCATACATTCGTCCGGTCGTATTTGGCGGTGGATTGTTATTCTCAACCAATCCGATAATCCGTTTTCGATAAATTACTCGCGGTAGCCGGACAGACGACGTGAACGCGTAAATCGCGGCGCGCGGCTTAATTCTGATAAATATCAACATTTCCAACTTCAACGCCGATTCATTAAACTGCAAATACCTGGCCATCAATCGCGTTAAATTACCCATTAGCCGTGGTTCAACGTCGCCGCGCCAATCGAATTAATATACACGAAGAAAACGCACGAGTTTGTAAGCCTGGGTAAAGCTCTGCCCGCGGCGCGGTTTTATTCGAATACGACCTAAATCGCGATATTGCGGACAACTTTGGCGTATAAGTTTCTTATACCGTTCGAATCTTTATAATAAACTCTTTTGCGACGATGTGCATACATAAAAGCCTCATGTATCTTTATCAAGCGATAGGTTTTCTCTGGCAGCTCGAGAAAGAAAAAAAAAACGCGAAAAACTATCGCGGCATCGATTCTAGCCCTACCTTGCCCCCTGCTGTGGCTGAAAAGCCCACATTCGATACCGCGAATCGTCGACTATCTGAAATAATTCGAAACGCGCTTCCGAATTGTTTGTTTTATAAAGAACTTACGCCGTTGGAATTTATTTGGTGAAATAAAAAAAAAAAGGAAAAAAATCCTTCGAACTTTGATAAAAGCCTACACGTGTTTGATGAAGTTTAGCTTTTTGCGTTTTTCCACATCGTCTTTTTCCTTGGCTGCCATCTGATGATATACAATCCCCCCCGCTCCTTTCAAACTGCTGTTCGTTATAAAGTACCCGAAACGGAATCCACGCGAATGCCGATCGCTTTACCGAATTTACAACTTGATAACTTATCTAATTACGAAGAAAACATTCGCTTATCTTTAAAATAAATATCGAACCTTTGGCAAAGAGAAAAAAAAAGGTAAACTGGCGTAGAGAGAGAGAGAGAGAGAAAGAGAGAAAGAACACGAAGAACTGAAAAAGCGAAGAAAGAAGTATAAAAAACTCAAATTGCAACCGGAATTCTTTGTTACCGAGCCCGAAAAGTCGAACAAAATCGAAAAAGTTAAATTCTTATTTCGGCCGTGCTCGGAATGCGAAATTTTTTCGATAAGTTTACCAAATAAACGACGACTTATACGAAAAAACGTCCCAATACTTTCCCCGCCCAATATCTTGCGTATTCAGGCAAAAGGCTTCGCGATCGAGGTGTGCGCGCTGTGTAGAAGAAAGAAAAAATTAAACTTCCAGGGCCGCCATTTCTTTTTACTTTTGAAATTCGACGTCAAAGTCGAAGAACTTGCATGCTCGCTAACTCAAGTCTGCCTACGTTCGGTGTATTTTTTTAGCGTTCGGATTCGTTTATACGCTTTGAGCGGCATTTCCAATAGCACTCCGCGGTACCCTGCTTTCTGCAGAAGAAAGGCAACGTTCGTTGTTGGAATCTGGAATATGCAAAGGATATACGACCATTTGAATGGCGCGCCGGGCGAAATTCGTAGAATGCGAGATTCTCCCCGTTCTTGGCCTCAGTTCCGCCTACTTCTAACTCTTTTCTTTGGCGTATTTAAAACATCGGCATGTACGATTCGCCGATGGTTACAATTGCGGCTCGGTTTAATATAGATTCGGCCTGGGCGACGGGGACGTCGAGAGAAGGTGCCGATGCGCCGCCATTTCAACGAATGGAAATGTTCGTATTAATGAAAAACGTCAATTTCGGTCATTACCTTAATTTTATGGGTTCGCTTTAATGGCCCTAGCTCGGTTGCCGCCGAAAGTTCTCTACGGTAGTGTTACGTCTCAGTCCGCCTTCGTCGTCGCTGACCCTCGTCGTGGGAACTGCGAAGGGCGGCGGCATGAGAAATTTAAAAAGCTTCGATCTCGATACACCCATACGTTCAGATCAGATTACCCCTCCCGTGGTTCTAACCGCCGGTCGTACAGCCTCTTCTTGTGTTTAATGGATGGGAAATTCGACCGTAACCTGCCGCCCTCGTGGCGTAGTCGTCCGAACGTATCGTAATTCGGAAACGCAGACAAATAAATTACAGATTAAAAGAATCCTGCGTGCCTCGACCACCTCGGAACACGTTTCGCCAGCAAAGCGAATAATTTAATCTGCGAGCTCTGCGCGGGTACGATTCCAGTCGAACATTATGCCATATAATCGTTTTGGGAAATACGCATTCGATCTGTTGGTTCTTTATCTCGCGTCGACCTTCGGTGAGGGAAGAAGTGGATGTGCTCGATATCGTCTTAATCCCCTTTGGCTGTATCGTCCAAATGTTTCTTAGATGTATTTGGAGTTTTTGTCAGTTTTCATCGTTTGTTTTCGTGCGTTCTGAAGGCGTTCTGGGATTCTTTTTTCACGAGGTTTGAGGTGTTGTCAGAGGCGTGTTCTGGGGGTTATGCCGACGACCTGGTCACTTTTCGCTGCCCTCGAATGGTTTTTGAAGTTCACCCCAACCTTGGCCCTAGATCTTAGATAACGATTTATGATTATTTCTTAAAAACTTCGCTCTAGTCTTCTTCCATCTTTGGAAATTCATTTAAATCGCAATATATTTCCTTAAAATTGAACAATTAGCTCAAATTTGATGAAAAACTTGCTTAAAAATTCTTATAAACTGTCAAAATTTTGTTTAAATTGATTAAAAATCCTTGAAATTATACGAAATTGTCAAAATGTCGTTAAAATTGTTCGATATTTGCTTGAAACTGCGTAAAAACTGTTGAAATGTTAAAATAGCCTAAAATCGATCATAATTTGTCTTAAATGTTGTTAAAATAACTTAAAATCACGCCAGTTGCCAAAATGTTATTAAAATTGCTTTAAGTTGCTCAATATTCGTTTGAAATTGTATAAAAACAGTAAAAATGTTGTTAAAAATGGTTTTAAATTGATCAAAATTTAGTTAAGAGAGTGTTTAAAATTATGCAAAATTGTCAAAATGTTGTTAAAATTGCGTTAAGTAGCTCAATGTTTACTTAAAATTACATAAAAACAGTCAAAATGTTGTTAAAATTGCTCAATAACGTTTAATATTTTGCATTTTCTCAAAATTGCATGAAAACAGTAAAAATGCTGTTGAAATTGTTTGAAATTGATCAAAAATTGTTAAAAATAGGTTGAAATTTCGCAAAATTGTGAAAATGTTAAAATTGCATTAAAACAGTTAAAATGTCGTAAAAATAGCCAAAAATCGGTGAAAGTTTGTTCAGAATTACGATTTTAACTGCTTTTGTGCAATTTTAAGCAAATATTGAACGACTTAAAACAACATTTTGAGAATTTCGCGTTTCTTAATTTCTTTTATAGGAATTTTGGTCAATTTCAGGCTATTTTATCAGCGTTTCATCTGATGTTATGCAATTTTAAGCAGACATTGAACGACTTAACGCGATTTTAATACTATTTTGACAATTTTGCAAAATTTTAACTTATTTTTAAACATTTTTTCACGAATTTTGATCTATTTTAAGCTATTTTAATAATATTTTGACTGCTTTTATGCAATTTTAGCAAACATTGAGCAAGCTTTGTGTGGTGTATGACCTTCAAAAGAATTTCGACAGAGGAACAGGCCTTTGAAAATTGAAAGGCTTTAAAACAGGACGCTTGACCTGGGTTGATTCAATATTTGTCCAGGCTTATAATTACAAATCAATCATAAAATGGCTTTTTACATATTCAAATCGAGCAGATATCCCAGCGCGAGTGTGTTATCGATAATACGATCAAATTGGATGAAAAAGTTCATCGAAGTATCACCTCTTCATCATCAAAATTTGCCGCGATATTTCCACCCTCCACGGTTTGACGAGCAAATACGCATCCTCTCGGTACTCGGCTTCATAACGTATCACTGTGAAAAAGTTCCATGTATTGGTGCGCAGCGCAGTAAAAACGTACATTGTGTTGGTATCGAACGACGACGGTCACCTGACGGCTGACGCGACATCGTCGCCGGATTTCACGTCAAATGACGAATTAAAGTTTCGGTTAATTGCGTCGATCGCGCGTCGTAAACGGTCGTGTACTACACGGACGTACGATACGTCGGCGTGTTATAATTGCGACGGATTAATTAATACCGGAATGCGGTCACGTCCCGCGTTGTCGCCGCGTCTACACGTCGTCGTTGGGCGTCCTCGAAATTTTCAATGGTTCGACGCAAACGTCATCATTCATCGTTATATTATTTATCGACAATCGGTCCCGGCCAACGAGCTGCTTAACCCCTTCCCACCTGTCGAGGTAATTAATCCTTAAATTCATCCGGTGTCGTCGTCGCCGACGCCACTCACGTGTATGCGGCGAAGCTCCCGGTGAAAAATTAATTACTTATGTACACGAATCCGCGATGCTAATTTATGTGCCAGAGGCGTCATCGTTGGTGCTTTGGTATACACGTGTAAATCATATCGTTCGTTTTTTTTTGCTATTTCAAAGGGCGATGAAGATGAAAATGCGAGATGGTAGCTCGAAGAAAGCGAAATTTACGGGCGTATTTCTTTCTCGAGGCGTTTTCTCTTCGTCGGACTGCCCGCGGCGGAAAAAATAAGCGAAAGTTTCGTTAATAAAAATTCATTAGGGAAAGAGAAAAAAATTAGTAAGTGAAAAAGAACGCCGTTGATTGTTATTTTGGTTAACAAGCCGTAATTTGAAGAAACGAAGAGGCTTTTTGCGAGCCGGAGCCGGACAGTGTCGATGTTACTTTTTGCGCTCGTTCGACGCGATAGTCGTATATTTTATTCGCCTTTGCGATTTTTTTTTTCATTTAAAGGAAAACTTGTTGTTCGTATCGGGTGTAATGTTAATAAAGGACGCTCGTAATATTCCATTATAGGCGGACGTTAACTGGCCGAGAGCCGGCCGCCTAAGAGGACTCGATAGTGATATGGGGCGTAATTGAACGTCAGCTGGGGTAGCTCGCGTGACGTAATTGAATTGAACGTGGACAATGGAGGTTGTTTCGAGGTCGCAGACCAAAGGACAAGGCTGGACGACGGTGTAATGAAAACAAATCCTCGAAAGGGCGTCTTTTGGCGAATTCGTTCGGTGTACGGATGCACGGTGGCGTAACCTTGTGAATGAGCAGCCATATTGAGGTCACGAGCTTAAAAGTGACGCTTCTTGAGCGTCGAAATGGTACATGAAGGGGTTAGGAGAAAAAGCATGAGTCTGCGGCGTTATCTTTTTGCGAAGTACAATAAGACGTATCGTCGAAGTATATAACCTGTGGAATCTGTCTAGAATTGACCCCTCGAGACAAATAACGCCGGGGTTCGTACGGTACGCGCGTTATAAATCACCTTTTATCACGTACGCGAGTCCGGGAGTATAAAGGAGACGTAAGTATCGACGGAAGGAGGCGGATGATGTGGTAAATATTTTTACAAGTTTCGACGGTATAAGATGAAATTTATTGCTTTTTTTCGCACGTTATCCGGCGTTCGTGTGGTTTCGAGGAGCTGTGTTGACGAAACGTGTAATTAGTGTTGGCGTTGAGGGTTGAAACAGCGGAAATGGGGGAGGGGGAGATGAAAAGGCAAGTGCTTGTGTTTACGTAGGAGGTAGTTTTGGTTCACTGTGTAGGTAAGAGTGAGGAGGGCGCATCATTGAAAAATTATTTTTCGGAACCAATTAATTAGATTTCTATTGCGGTGACGGAAAATTGCGACGTTGCCAGTGATACGACGTAGTGGTGTTTTGGCCGGGTCTATTCATGATTTTGAATTGGGTCATTGGTGAGATAATGGGCACTGTCGTAGGTGATTTTGATGAAGATAAGTGCTAAATGAAGAGAAAAAAACGAATTTTTCGCAGAGAAAGTACAACTGCGACGTTGCCAATAATGCGGTTTGTTAGGAGTTTTGATCAAGTGCATCTACAAATTTGAAGTGGTGATATCGGAGGTGATTTTAGTGAAGGTGAGCATCAAATACAGGGGTAAAAAGAGCTTTTTAGTGGAAAAAGTAAAATTGCAACGTTGCCAATAATACGATTTTGCGGGTGTTTTGATCGGGCGCATTTATTCTCTACTTTGGGTAGCATTCCTGGTGAGATAATGGGTAATATCGGAGGTGGTTTTGGTGAAGATGATTGGGGGACTAGCTCTTTGATAGAGAAAACCGAATTGCGACGTTGTCAATGATGCGGTTTTGTAGGCATTTCGATGGTATGAATTTGTGGCTTCGATAAAAAACCCAAGCAGCGAGGTACCTTTGGAAAAAGTATTAATGAAATTTTGCATTGTATTATTTTTTAGGGTCAAATGTTACGCGTCAAATTGTTCAAAAGTTGGAATTGGAAAAGGGAATATTCGATACATTTTTTTTGAAATTTAGGGAATTCATCGAACAAAGTTGTATTCGTATTTTATTTATATTCTAGTTGTAAAATTTTGGCGATAAATTTTCAACTTCTGTTGAATTTTAATTTATTCGAACGAGATTGGTTGAAAAGTATCGTATTTATTATGCGAATTTTCTCACTTCACCTTGAATTTTCTTCCAAGTTCCATATAATAATATATCCGATCCCCAAACCTCGAGCACCATTCTTGTTGCCTGTGCTAGTAAAATATGACCAAGTACACGCACCGTACCCGACGTTTCCAGTTTGGAAATGACAAAATAAATAGAAATCTCGTGTAAAACGACGACTATTCCATATCGAACCCTTTCATACCGCATCCGCAATTTCGATATCCTTCGCGTAATCCGAGCCGCTGCCGCTATGATGATAAGAATACGAATCCTCTTGTCGAAGGAGTTGGTAAAGCCGCGGACGACAGCGGTAAATCGTATAAGTTGACGGGTTGAGCTCGAACAAGAGGTTGAAAATGCGATATACGTAGTTAATAGTTACGTACTCGTCGCCGGAATGAGTTAAGAACGGCGGCGGTGCGCTATACGAAATATACGAATCCGAGAAACCGCATCTAAAGCCAGACCCTAGATAAGTTTATCTCAACGTATTAGGCGTTCTCGGTAGATGATTTCAATTAGAAGGAAATTAATTCGAATTTTTTTCCTGGTTCGTCGGCACGAACCGGGGACCGCTAACGTAACTAAGGAGACTTTATTAACGACTAGGAGCCAGAGGAGCCGGACGAGGGGTGAAAAACACGGGCAACCGGCCTCAATTAATTCCGCAACTCGTACCAAAAAGTACCGGCGTCGCAATAAATGTCATTCGGAGGTAGAATTTGTTACCTGGTGTGGGTGCGTTTTTTTTTCGGGCGGGGAAGCGGGAGTTAAACTACGCTGATAGGACGCCTCGGCTGTGCGGCGTTTGTCAAGAAGGTGAGCCCGTTTAAACAAGGAAATTAACTTCGGGCCATTAAGTCTGGCCGAAATTGAGAACCGCGATGTTGTTAGCTTAACCGAGAGGAAGAAAGATGTTTTGTTATATCAGATTTTAGTTCGCGCTCGTCTCCGGCGTTAAAATAGGTAAACGCCGACGGTCGTAAAAACGTTGAGTACGAGTGAAAGATAGTTGTGGATGCGGGATGGAGGAAACCATTCGGTAATGGTTTCGCACGCCGATAAAAAGCCGGTCGCCGGTGTCGCGTTGGATCTGAAAAATTGCAAAATTTCGAGGTGAAACTGGCAACGTTGCGCGAAAACAATGAACCAGGTATTTTTGACGCGCTAACGTAACAATATCGTAATTTCCCGCGTTTTCTTTGCATAAACGAGGAGAAACGGATGGAGGGGCTGAGGGATGATTCGAGCGAGAAGCGCGACGGTAATTAAGGGACGTAAAATGGGCATCGGTCGATGGGATATTCATTCGGTGGTTTTTTCCAGTTCGGTGGATTTTTAATCCGGCACGAAACGGTGGTGGAATTAATGGAGGGAGTTAGAGACATATGCGACCTCAGGTGTTCGCGGTTAGCGACACTTTGGGAAATTAATGCTCGGAGGGTTGAACGGTCGCGTATTTTTCTAACGAGATTCGACGTCGAGGTGACAACACGCCGATAGTCGAGGTGTCGTTGAGTATGCCGAGGCGATTCTTGAGTACATATTTAATCGATTTTTATCGCGAATTTTCACGACGAACCGGTGTGGAACGAGGTAAAAGGGAAAAAAAGGGTTGCGAAAAGTTGATAATGCTGTGAAAAATAGTCTCGAAGGGTATAATGGTCTTTTTTTTTGTGATAAAAATGAATGCATTTTAAAGTGAGGTCGTTGGCGTTGGAATTTTATCCGGTGGCGAGTAATGCTGAAGTTTTCAGTAGTCTGTGTTGTTCCTATTACAAGCATCAGCATCAAATTTTATAAATGTTGGGAACCCCTTTATTCCGCTTCTTAAGAACCTCGGCGAGAGGGGAAAAATTGAAAAATTCCCACCTAGTAAATTTTCCCCTTCGAAAGAAGTCGAATAACGCACCAGAGATGGAATCACTCGAGCGAAAATTTCGCACGCGAGATAACCAACTTCTCGAGGATAGCAGGTTGTCCATTATCTAAAACCGAAATCCTTTGAGAAACATTGAATTATACACGAACGGACACCGGGGTAATTAGAAATTCGCGAAGTTATTTAAATTATCAATTTCATCCGAGAGATTTACAGAGGCTCGAAAAAATTCACGAACCACCTATTTCGCTATCGAATAATTAAACGACGAATCCCTAAACGGCTACTTACGTCTTCAATCTCGATCGAAAGGCGAAAGTTACCATTAGGCAAATTTTGGAAACCCCTCGATATCGTGTATTTAGTGCATTAACGCTTTCGAAATTAGACGATATGTAAACCCTTGAAATGTTCAAAACGGCGATAAATTTTTCACGCCGATAATTTGCGGACGCTAGGAGTAAAAGTTTCTCGACCTTAAAACGTTTTACGAAGCACTGAATAGCGAAAATTTCAGTATCATTACAATAAAGGTTTATTATTCGAGAACCCTTCGGTTCGTATAATTCGAGTGTCATCGAATTAAGGATTGAATTACATTTTAGCGTACGCACTCGAAAAAGAAACTAGGCGAGGTGTTTAAATGAAATTGTACGATTTGGTAAATTTGCTCGTCTTGCGGTGTCTTTTCGTGTCGAGGACGGATGCAGTGAAAGCTAGGAATTTGGAGGTGGTTTTGGACGGCTTCGATGATTACTGATTAGTATTTGTATTGTTCGGAGTGAAAATTTATCGCGGTTGATTGAATAGATAAAGCGTGTGCTTGGAATAAAATGTCAAGAGTTGTTGAATTTTGGGAAAGTATTTGAGTAAATTGACGAAAATGGTC
Source organism: Maconellicoccus hirsutus (assembly GCA_003261595.1). Taxonomy (NCBI): domain Eukaryota; kingdom Metazoa; phylum Arthropoda; class Insecta; order Hemiptera; family Pseudococcidae; genus Maconellicoccus; species Maconellicoccus hirsutus. The sequence goes on from QBDW01000328.1 coordinate 77,221, forward strand.
ACAAAGGGTGTATGAATTGTTGAAGGACGTCGAACCGCGCAGAAATAGTCGTTGTTTTGTGGAAACTTGTAGAACTTGATTCGATTGCTGAAAGTAAACAATTTCCAAAGTTGGTTGAATCAATGGATAATTTATTCCGAATTTTGTGAAAATTCATGGAAAAATTTTCGCGTAAAAATTATTCAAAAGTTCATTAATGCGAAATATTTCAATTGTTGCTATCCCCCCTCCTCCCCAATCGTAGTACTTCAGCGGTTAACAGTTGTCAGCGGCGTTGAAGGTTACGCGTTGCGCGCATCGTGTGAAAATAACGGTGGTGGGGGTAACGATATCGCATACGCGGTCAGTTGGCGTTGAGCGGTTGACAACGACGGATGTGCGTTCGGCGCGTTGATGTAAAACTTGACGCGGTTTTTCGTTTTACACAATTACGTTATGACTCGTGGTCTTATTTTACAAATGTGTTTTTCCCAAATAATCCTTTATGAAGATTTGCAATCTCGTAAATATGAATAAGACGAGTACGTTGGTACGAATAAAATCTCGGCTGGTTAAGCGAGGCATATGCGGTACTTAAAGAAAATAAAATGGGCGTCATTTGTGTGAAGGAATTTTTTGGGTAATGATTTAGATAAATATGTACGACGACGACGCCCGCAAGCGTTATGTTCGTCTTGGCGTATCTGGTCGTCGTGTACTCGGCGCTAAATTCGCTCCCCTTTTTGTACACAACAATACATAATCGAATCAACGCGTGCTAAAGGGTGGTGCGAGGGGGGCACGATACAACGACGGGTACGTGTACGAAAGACGAACAAAATGATACGCGAATTCTCGTCGAGTTAACTGACGATTAATTTAAATACGTAATTTTATTCAAATTTCACGCGCGTACTTATTATCGTCATATTTTGGTACGGTACGCAGTAAGATGGTGGGGGGCAAGGAGGTAACGAAAACGACGATGCGTTTACTTTAATTACGAAAATAATAAGAAAACAAACCTAGTCGTCGGGTGTAATTAAGGGCGCCGGATTTACGAGATGTTTCCGTCGTCGTCGTAGATGCAGCTCTAGTCCGGATACAGGGAGGATTTCCACTTATGCGAGGGACACGATACGTTGGAAAAATGTATACGATTGGTGGCCTTTTTTCCTCGGGTGCGTTCTTCGAGCACCGAGTACACATTTCTCGAGGTCTTTTCGTTGATGGAATTTTTTTCGCCGGGTAATCCGGCATGTACACACGTTCCGGGGTATATAATGCTATCGCGGTAAATATATTTTGTAATATATTTACTGGTTTGGCAGTCTAGACCTCGATATTTTACTAAGATAGTGTTTGCCGGGTAATAGGGTAAGTGTTTTGCTAAGTGTATTATCGTGTTTTCTCGATCAACTCGGTGTTTTTCCGCCGTCTGCGATAATTTTCATCATTGAACAAGATTTAACGGGAAATGCTTTCAGCGGTGATTTACGTAAATAAAATGACATTAATTGTGTATACGAGAGTTTTGTTTTTATTGCATGTGTAGGTGTGTCTTTTTGTATCGCGAGCCGGTGTATTTAAAAGTTTAAATATCGAGTTGTCTTCGGTCGTTTCGAATTAAACGAGATAGTAATTAGGAATTACGTTAATCCGTTATGAAGATGTTAAAGGGGGCGAATAAAACGGCGAATTGCGTTAATGTTTAAGTTTTCCTGCGCATCGGTCGCTGATCCGGTGCGGATTATTTCGCGTGTATTTCATTTTTTTTCGCTTTTTGTATCTTAATTATTATCGTGACCTTAATTCGGAGTAATAACGAGATTTTACGTTTTTTTTTCTAGGTAAGTGAAGACGAAATACACGCTTGGTTTCGGAGCAAGTGGCAGTCGTAGTTCAAGTATGCTTGCTGTAATGGTGTTTTGCGAATTTAAATTCGAACTCGGCTAATTGAATGAGAGGCTGCGGGATAATTTGGCTGAGATTTTTTTACCTCGGTTGAGTTAGTTTGCGGTTTCTTTAGCGTGCAATGAAAAGCAAAACAAGAATAGAACGTTGGAATAATGAGAAGTTGAATTTTTCCAAGGTTTAGAGAATTTGCGGTTGGCGAAGGAGAAGTGAATGGAGTTTTTGTATTGAGCTGGGGGGGGGAGAGGAATAAGCATTGTGAGAAAAGAAGTGGTTCGAGCAGAATATTTTGAATATCGACGAGTATTTTCGTGGAGAGGAAATTTTTCGATGTAGAGTTTATCTCGTTGGGGTTCGATTTTCTCCAAGTTTGGTTGGGTGTTTTGTAGTCGATGGAATGAGATTTTTTTCGTAAAGGGTGAAATGTTTCTGGTCGTAGGGTGTATGTGGAAATTGAGGCAGCTGTGCGTATGATGAAAAAGTGTGCTAAAAGTTGTAAAATTTTGCCAATTATTTGGTGAAAGTAGTGAAAAAATAGTAGTAAGAGAGATTTTGTCAAGAAAAAAGCGCAAAAATAAAAAAATTCGAAAACAGAATTTTTTTGAAAAAATTACACAGAAATTGTTCGCTAGTAATTTTTTTAGAGTTGGCAACACTGTCGGAATAGGTATGTGACGTCATAGATATTTATATTTTTTTAATAAGCATGTAATGAATTAATTTTTTCAACATTTTGATTTGATTTTTTTTAATGTAGTTTTTCTTTTCAAGTGGAATGAATGTTGATGAGGGGAGGACCGGGGTTAGGGGGGGGGGTGATAAAGTTGAGAGGTTTCTGAAAATTTAGTAAAAATGTGACGAAAAATTGGTGATTTTTCAAAAAAAATCCGTTAAATATCCTGGAGGCATTAATTTTTTTTCTCCAGTCCTGGTCGTAAAATTTTGAAAAATTCGAAAAAGGGAACAAAAATTCAATGTATGATTTTAATTATTTTCGGGAAAACAAAAAAAAACTACTTGGGGTAAAAATTATCACATTCTTTCCCTGTCTTTGGATATAAAAGACGAAAAATTACTAAAAAATTGTTAAAATAAATGAAAATTTATTTAAATGGCAAGGGAGAGGAAAGGGTGGTAAAGTTAAAAGGTATTGAAAAAGTAATAATTTCCCAAAAAGATGAATCCGTTAGGTACTCTGTGTTAGTTGCCGAAACAATACGATTTTGGACGATAAAACACGAAGATACTCGATATTACCCGAATGTATGTGGTGAGCTCACGTCAGCTGGTCATATCCGAGAGTAGCCGATAATATCCGATAATGTACTTTACATCCAAACATTTACGATGTTTGCCGGAGACACCCGAGACCTGTCAAATTGATTTTTGTTGTAAAACTGGAATATAAAGTCGGACAATTGACTTTTTGCGGGAAATATCGTTGAAACATGTAAAAAAATAGAATATTTTATTCTCTACGAATGAATATTCGATTCGCTAGATGCTGAATGGCTGCCATCGCGTATGCGAGAACGCCAAACGGTACGAAATACCATTTATATTGAATGCCACGCCATATACGCTCGGACCGCGGAAGAAGGAAGAAAGGCGTTTCGTGTATCCACGCTCTCAAGATAACCTCGCTCGCGTACCATAAAAAGCCACTCAGCAGCGATGGCGGTGGCGGCAGCAGGGAACGTTTTAGTACGCGACTGGGAAAAGGATGGTAACTCAATGTCGAGATAATAGCCATTAATTCGGTTGCTTTTGCGGAAATCAAAGGAATATATGAGGACGAATTCGTATAAAAGCTACTCGCCTATTCAGTATGCATAAACTTGTTAAGCTCTCTACTCTCTTGACTTCATAGCGTGTCATTCAGATTACCCGAATACCTACGTGGATAGGATTTAAAACGTGTTACCGCCGCGGTGCGTGGTTCTGAGCTTTACGACGACGAAATGACGAAGGTATACGTCGTTCGATCTAATTTAAGCGCGTATACATTCGCTATGTGGCGAGAGAAGGCCTCTCAACGGTCGTAAACAACTTTTTGAATTATGTACCTCGTAGAGGTGTGGCGAGGTTGTTTTTTTGTAACGCTTTCGAGAAAATCCGCCGGAGCTTTTTTCCTCGTCGACGTCGACCGGGGTAATCTTTCATTTTCCAATATCCATTTTCGTAAGGTGCCTTGTCTGTTTATGTTACTTTGCCTCGCAGAAGCGTATTAATCCGCGAAATACTCGGAGTTTTTATTACTCTTTCATCGCTCCTCTCCGCTTCTGCGGAATTTTTTCGAAGGGTTTTTTTCCGTCGCAAATTTACATACCGCGAAGTGTAAGTAGCTTCGCACGTAGCCACAAGTGTTAACAATGAACCGAACAACACATTTCGTGTGAAAGTAACGTACGAGGGGGTAAAAAGCACCAAAAGGAAAAAAAAAAGAAAAGGTTTAAATTTTTCACAACGTCGCGATTCTCTGACAGACATTTTAATTATCAAATGCGTCCGGAGAACGTATTTACTGGTGTAGAGCGAAACGAAAAAAGAAAAAGAGGCGAGCGAAGGAGAAAAAAAAGCAGAAAAAATCCCATAGAAAAAGAACATCTCGTATATAGCGAAGATTTAACAATACTACTTTACAGCGTTAACCAGCTTGATTCGCGTTGACCTAAAAGTCGGCCCCCGAATGCTTTGACGGTTTGTAACTCTCGTCGGCTTACACGTCGTCGTATTCGTCGCGTGTTACGAGTACAAGAATAGGGTGCACGAAGAGGGGAGGGAGGAAGAGGAAAAAAGCGACATATAATTTCCATTCGAGATATAGAGATATACGGCGAGAGAGCACTGGAGAACAGAAGAAGACAAAAGTGCAAAGGATATGTGTCTTTTTATGTATTCGCGTCAGCGTGTTTTTTTTCACTTTCTTTTTTTTTTTTGCAACGACGACGGCGAATTTATCAAAGCGTCGGATTAGTATGCCGGAGTCTGGGTTATTACGATTTTTCACCGCGAAGATAACGCGGCACGGAGATGCGTCGGGAAGTAATGCGGATTCGAATGGCGTTGATTTAATCATTTCGAGTATTTCCACCGGCCTTTTTGAATGCGAACGTGGAAATTGGATGGGATTTGAAGTTGATTGAGAAGGTTCGAGATAAGAGATGGGATATGGTGTTGTGCTGCGAAGTGGCGCTTTCGAGAATATTTTATCGAGAAATTGGGTTATTTTTGCGAAATTTCGGATGTGGGAAGATTAACACGTGGAAAATGTTGGAATTTTGTGTTAGTTTAATGTACTCATTTTAAGTACATGGTTTTTTCGTTTTGAAAAAAAAATGAAAATCGGGTAATTTTTGATTTTATCGGAATTTATTCACAGATTTTTTGTTTTTATGCGTTAATTTGATTAACGTCATCATTTTGGTGATATTCGCCCGAGTTCGGCATTACTCGTGTAATTTCGGTAAATGTCGAGTGTTTCCGTGAAAATTCGCTTATCTTCGGTGATGTTCGAGTAACATGCCCGAATTATGTGATAATCGTGCTGGTAGTGCTCTTCCAAATCCAATGCATAATTTTTGATTCTTTATTAAATTCATGTTTGATGATCGATTCGTTTTACTTGTTATATTTCGTTCACATTCGGGCGCATTCGTTGAAATTCGTGCGTTTTCGGTTAATTTTACACGTTACGTTTACATTGGTGTTAATATTTTGATTCGGATCGTGATTTATTCGGCTGAATTCTGACTTTTTTCGTTCGTTTTTGAATTAGTGAAACGAAGATTGAATCTGGAGTAATTTCCATTGCAAAAATTGAATATGTTCGTCCAACTTCGAGCATTATAATGAAATAATAATAAAATCTGAAAAGATATGAAAAAATAATCTGTGTGAAAAATATTTCTCACTTAGTTTGCAACAACTTCTATTGAAAAATTTTTTTCTCATGTCACCCCAAGCCTCCCAAAGACGCTCCAACATGAATATTTCGTATGAATGGTCTCAACGCATATCATGGAAATCTTTTAGAAAAGATTAAATTAAATTTTTATTTATTCAGTTTAAATAATTTTTTATATTGAAAATATAATGTTTTATAAAATAAACTAATATAAAGATAAAATTTTAAATTTTATTTAAGTTAGAAGTTTAATTTACGATTTTTCATTGGTTGGGGGGGGGCTGATTATGATATGTGGAATTTTCATAGGGGGAAGGAAGGCAGTGAAAGTGGTATATTTACGAAATCACGTTATAAAAAACAATTTCTTACGTAATTTGCGCGTCAAAAGCGACGAAATTCATTTGGGGTATTTGATTTTAGTAATTTCTCGATTACGTTGCGAAAGGGACGGTGTAATTTTCGCCATAGTTTTCTTCACGCTCTTCGACAGAGAAGGGTAGAAATTCGGAGAAAATTCGAAAAACGGCGACGTTTAATCGAGATGAAAAAGGAGTGTTGGATGGTGGGTGAAAGAGAAAAGGGGGATGGAAAGCGTGTAAAACTAATTACGAGATATGGCCGTTTGTCGATAAAAGCGAAAGATCCTTTGACATGTTCGTTTGTGTCGGGCCATTGAAACGATATACAGAAGAAGCGGCTTTTTAATTGGTAATAAAAGTAACAGGGGTTTCGATGGAACAACGTGTGTGTGCGTTTGTATCGGGCACGTTGCGCGAAACGAAGAAATACGGCTGACGAAAGTATACCGAAGATGGTGAAATTACATGAGACAGCGGAGCGGTGGCGAAAACGAGAAAGGTATCGAAGACGTTGAAGAAAGCGGAGAAAGAAATGAGAAAAAAAAAGGCCTCCGTGCAAATGTGTTAATACGTAATGCCGCGCGCCTTACACCGGAATTCCATTACACTTCCGCAACATTAAGCATGAGGCATTAACCAGACTACACGCAGAAAGTGTAGTTTTTAAATCGTCGCAGAATAGATGGGCGAACCGTGAACTTCGAAAAGGAGCTGTGACGGTGGCGGAGTAGGCCACGGAGTAATGATATTGTCTCGCGAAGGAGAAGACGCGAAGATGATATTGTCGGATGTTGCTTTAAATCAACCGTTTCGTTGGATGTTTCGTATGTGGTTTTTTTTATTTTTATTTCGGTATCGTCGCTTTTTTTCTCCTTACTTGCTTTTTACTCGTTGTTTGATGTGTAGCTACGAGTCTCATTCTTTTACGTTGAAAACCATCGCTTTGAATATTTTTTAAGCTGCGAGGCTTTTACGTTAAGTGGCTCTGAATCATGTAGTTTGACAAGCGTTTAAGAGCTATACGCGAGAGGAGACGTGTTTATGCGGAGTCGCGAGAGCGAGGGCGTATATCAAGACGTAACTATACTAATGAATATTTGTTTTTAGATAAACACTTTTTATCGTTTAAAAGGCGCCGCGCCGCCTTGCGTCGAGGTTTCGTTGACTCTACGGCTTTGAGTGGATAGAGGAGGAGCTTGTCAAATGCGTCTTGCTATTGGTACTCGGCGAAAGATGTCGTTTGGATGATCGTTAAGAGATGACTTTTATTGATACTTTAACCGCAGGTCTTGAACCCTTTTGCTTGCGTTACGCGGCGACGACGACGATACTCGTATGTACTTTGTGGAAGAAATCACGTCATTAAGAGGTTCACGTTATGGGATTTTTTCCCAGGTTACCTTTCGTCGTTGGTCTTTTAATAGACGCTAATATTTCGAACGCGTTTCTTCGGCCGGTTAATGAGGAACCGAGCTGACGCGATGGCGACGCGTCGAAAATTTCGAATTCGTGACTAATTTTAAGGGCGCGATTTGCGTAGAATGCGCGAGGAGGTAGTTACGAAGAGTAATTATTTCGCGTAAACGTATTAATGCAGGGCACGTTCGGCGTAACGTAATGCGCCTTGTACCTGACGCCGACGAGATAACGTGTCTTGCAAGATGGCTGTCGTGAGTGTACGAAATGACGATGTCGGGAGATGTATCGAGAATGAGAAAGCGTTATGCGACGAGTTTGCGGTTATGGTTGGTTTAAGCGTCGGAGATGCGTTTGTGGTCGATAAAAAGGGAGCATTTGGTGGTGAAGGATGTTGGAGATGATGATGTAGTGTCATAGGAGAGAAAAGAAGAGGAGAACGCGAGTGGGGAGGGAGTTTTTAGAGGAGGTAGTCAAGGTGAGTGATGAGGTGATTGTAGTTAAAGTGATGAGGTGGTGTCAAGTGAGGATTCAATTCTTGCCAGGGAGGTTTACCCATGAGGGAAGAGAGCACACGAAGGAGATGTGCAAAAGAAGAGGTTAAGGTCGAGGGACGCGTTCGAAAAAAGTGCTGAGGAGTTAGCGATGTCGAAGTTCCTTTTCATGTTCTCATTGTTGTCAATGAGCTCGACGACAAATAAATACTACTTCTATTCTCTCTCATGAAACTGTCTCGAAAGAGAATGAGTTTTGATTTATTATTGCGGAAAAACTACCAAAAAGTTCAATTTTCTTTCATCTTAGTTTTTACGGGTTCATTAGAGATGTTATAGGAGTTGATAATTTCCTCGTAATTATTCATTAGGATCATTACCAAGTTCTCAAAATGTATGAAAATGGAAAAAAATTGGTTTTCAAAGGTCATCGTTATGAGTAAAAAAACAGTCGAGTGACTTTTTCATAATAATTTTCACGTAAATTAAGCTAATTTAAACATTTGACCATAATTTTCCTCACAGTCACATTGAAAAAGTTGCATAATCTCGAAGCTGAAGATTGCCTTTGATAGCTGAATAAGCAACATTATAGACTTCTGTGCATGTCAAGTAGTCTATTTGCAAACGTATTGGCCCTCGTTTGGTTTCAAAGATATGCTACTCGTTGTGCATTGTGGTTTTATGTTTTGCAGATACATTTACTTTTAATTGTAGAATAAGTAATAATTTGAATTTATGGTGTATAAGTTGTGTTCTTGAAGAAGTAAAGAGCTCTGAAGGTTTCAAAGTGATGTCTTCAGCTGGACTAGGAGGTTTAATGTATTGTAAATATTTACAGGAGCATGTCTGAGTAAAAGTTGTATTTGATGAATATGTTGATGTTTCTGATTTTTTGCGCATAATTTGTGGTATATTCTCAAAAATGAAGGGGTATTGAGCGGTCAACAGTTATGCAACTTTTTTGACGTCATGGTTCAATGAGTCGTAGTCATAGGTATTTTTTTATCGGAAGGTGCATTTGTTATTATTTTTGAATTTCCTTAAATTACACGTAAATTGTGAGTACTGTATTTGCAAATGAAGCTGAATTTCAGAGCTATGCAACTCGTTGTACTTTGCGGTTCGATATATTGCATATACTCCTGTTACAGGGGCACGTCTTCTAGGGATATTGTGTCGGCAATTTACGTGTCACATATGTTTAACGAGTTGTATAGTCGTGATGAAAATACTCAGTTTTCCTTTATCTCCCTCCCCGTAAGAATGAACATTTTGTAATTAAGAATTTTACTATGCTTTTTCGTTGTTCTTTTTTACTCTTTCAACGAAGCTAAAACTCCGTTTGATGATGAAAAAGCATAAGTTTTTTAAATGTCGTCGATATATCTGTTTTCGGGTAATTCGTCGAGGAATGTTTCATTCAATTATGATTTCATCGTAAAGTTTCCCGACTACGTAATAACGTTGCGTCGTATTTTTTTGCTCATCTCTTCGAACGATACATATCGACATCGAAATGAACGCGATGAAGGAGATGAAAGATTTCGCAGCGTTTTAATTCCCCGCGGATGTGAGAAAAAAGAAGCGAGAAAAATGAAAAAAACAAAAACAAAAAACAAAAATTTACGTCGATAAATTCGCGCCATTAGGACGATATTTATAAAAACCTTGCTAATGTAAACGATTCGAAAATTAAATCTTTACATTTTAAAGAGCGTGTATACGCCGAAGGCGCGTATCCGACGATCACACGATGGAAGGGAGGGATGAAAAGGGTTGCTGTATAAGCACACCGTACTATAACGGAATCTGGCGCGAATAAATTTTTATATTTTAATGTAAATAAACGTCTGGTAAAAGCCTGTGGAGTTGGATAAATAGAGGGAAAAAAAGCACAGGGTTTGTGTCGTCGGCAAACGAAAGGGATATTTTTTTAATTTACGATTTCGCGACACCTTACGCAAATAAAAGTGTAGATATTTTTACGCGATTGACGTTCGGAAATATAGGTAATAAATTCAGCGTGTCGTTTTGTTTTTCGCATCTTGGGTCGACGTTATTGGCGGAAGGAATACGTGCGAGAAGAGAGGAGGGGCGCGAAAGGATCGAAGCAGATGGAAAAATTGTGCGCGTAGTAAGGTTCGCGTTGCGGTTGAATTTTATAAAATGTTGTTTGATTTGAAATTAATTTGCGATAAATACAGCTGTCGGATTCTCACGCGCGTCGATGGTCGGAAGAGATGAAGTGAGGAGGGAAGATGTCGTACGTATTAAGAAACGTGGAAGCTGGAAGTAAAAGCGGGCCGATAATTCGGCTGGTTATTCGGCACCGAAGGTGCACGGCGTTCGTTCGCGTTTGCGGCGAAAATTTTGATTATTCGTGTCGGTGTGTGCGATGTATGGAGGACGCGGGCCGGCGAACGTGTTCGAGGTTTTTCACTTAGCTGCAGATATGCCGCCGCTTTTCCATGCGAGTGTGGTTGGCAGGAGGGGCCGGAAAACGAGGTATGGGTTCGTTATTGGGGAAAAGAATAGGCGCGTGGTCGTATATATGGAGAGTATCGAAGTTGTAAACGAGAACGAGTGATTTAGGGCAACTTTTAAAAAGAAAACCGTATTCTTTTTAAAGTATACTGCGGTGCGGCGAATTGCGAGATGTTTTTTCCGAAATGGCTCGAAGAAACATTACCGATGGGATGGGGCATATAAACGACCGAATGTAGGAGCCTTTTCAGCGTGCGTTTTGTTTGTAGTGGTCGTGTGTGTGCTTGGCGGAGGAAGTACGTGCAACTGTATGCCGATCGAAATACAACCTATTTTAGGGTTTTGATGTATTTGGAGTGTGCTGAAGTCATGAGGAGAGATGGTGATGGGGAAGGAATGACGTTGGGGAGGTTGTCATTGGGTACGTTGCGATATTGAGGAAGCTGTGTATGTGGAGGCAATACTGCACTGGTCATTTGGATTGGAGTGAAAACTTTCGAATGGTTATTGATTCTTTCGACATGATGGATAACTTTCCATCGTCAATGTAATAGTAATTCCCAGTGGTGAATTTAAGAGACGGAAAAATGGAAAATTTTTCCCTTCAACTCTCCCCATAGAAAGATACATGCTCACATCAATTGGTGGAAAAAGAAATCATTGTGTATGCAAACAATCAGGGCATATTTTGCATATTTTAGTTCGCAGCTGCACAAAGTTTCATCAAACTCCATAGAAAATCTTATATTGGGGAGAAATTTATAGTTTTCGTGGCGATATAGCAAAATTATGACGAAGTTTGAAAAGGTAGAAAAAAATTGCCAATACAAAAAATTTTTGCAAGTATTCAAATTTCCAACAACGTTATTAACGTAGTTGCAAAGAATTGTTGAAATAGACCTCGCAAACGATTTTTTTTTCAAATCTACAGAAATGAATTATCCTCCAGAATTCCATTATCCTTCCCACAACTTATGCTTAGATCCGCACTTTGCTATTTAAAGCAATTTTTCGGGTTCTATGTACAATAAGTTGCATATTTCGAAACTTTTAGGTGGAATTCTCATTGCGATGTATACATGTCAAATAAATTGAATAACCTACTACCTGTCCTTGCTCCTTGGTAATTGTATATGCTACTCTTTTGACTTCCTCGCGCAAAAAATTGCCTATTTCTTGACTTATGGGAAGAATTATGGAAACGTGCACGTGTTAAATGAATTGCCTAACCTACTCCTTGGTCCTATTCCTTGGTTTTTATTATGCACGCAACTTTTTCATCATCGATGTGCGATAAGTTACCTATTTTGAAAGATTTGATCCGCCTCAAGGCGTCGGTGTGCTGAATATAAGTTGCATATCTGTTCATATTTTTCGACTCGTCGTCGTTTTTCGACAACGCTTTTTTTGTCACGTCTAACGCCACGTTCGATTTTGTATCGCGTATGTCACGTAAAAATTTTCTTTCGATTTGTAGGCGTTTTATAGCTTATCAAGGCGTTCATTAGAAGCGATGTTTCGCCAATTCGTGTCTTCTTTTATTCGCGGCAGTCATCGCGTGAAGAATACGGTATTTGTGAGAGGAGACAGGCGAAAGGTTAACTTTTCCCGTCGAGTTTCCGATTCGTATTTTATTACGAATAATAACGGTAACATTATATAAAGGCGCGTTTTGCGTTCGTCGGTTCGAGCTTTATTAAACGACATCTATTCGACACATTAGCGTCGTCGTCGTTTCGGCGAAAAGCATCAGCCGAAAATATTTTCCATTCGAATTCAGTTTCATTTCGATTTCTGGTTGAGTTGTCAGCGATGTTCACGAAGAGAAGCGCCCCGTGTATGGTATATGCTGGAGAAGTATATGGGAAGGGTAACCTTAGATGTAGATTTATTCGAATACATCTTGTAGTTTCTCGCGAATACACGCGTATTTATATTGACGCACACGCGAGTAAACGTGTCAGCGTGGCTCGCGTTACGTTTGCTTTTTCGGAGGCGAATGGTGGATGTGTTCGATGCGGGTCGTAAAATACGACGTGACGGAAAGGCAAGAAGGTGCGAAAAAATTATCTACCCGTTCTTGCGTTGGCTCAGGTTACATGCGCGTGGAAAGGCGGAATATATTTCGCGTCGTCGTATACACGTGCGTGTGTTTTTTGCGGCGAATGAAATCTATACATCGAAAGTGATAAAAATTGAGCGAAGTTGGAGATTGATACAGTGCGGGGGGATGTAAATCGTCGTCAGTCTACATTACGGAGTTTCGTGCACGAGGATCATTTGGTGTGTTTTAAAGTTCGACGAACGATTTTGAAAGGAGCGAAAAAAAAAGGAAGAAATAAATAAACGCTTTTCTCACCCGGTTTTATGGCGGTCGCCTGGCGTAAGAAAATAACGCCGTGTTAAAGCTATTTAAAATAATCTCGGCCATCTTGACCGCCTAAATACGTGTACACGTTTACGCGCGAGGTTTTCTCGACAAGGAGTAGCGATCGGTGAATCTTATTAAATAAAATTGCACCCTTTTTTTTCGTTCGCAAAGGCCGGCCCAGAATTACGTCGGTGATGGCTATCGGGTAAATTGGCTGGGATGCGTGATGGTTGGAATTTTTCGTGATTCTTCAAGCTTCGGTAAGAAATATCGGATACGAATGTAAATACGTAGATAATTTGGTAAACTAGATTCGTCGCCTTGTTAAAACCTTTTCGCGATTTGCATTTTTTTTATGGGGTGTTTCGACACACGATCGAGTTAGTGTTGAAGCAATTGCCGATATGTAAACGAAGCGAATTGAATCGAGGGTTGCGAGTGTGGAATACGTTGTAATAGGCGGATTTAAATTTTAAACCTTCGAGGGCGTGAAATTAGCTATTTTTTGGTGCAGGTTTATGTGTTACGGTGCGTGCGTGAGTAGGAACGCCATCAGACGCCAAGGCGAATGCTGCACCTCGGCGAGGGTAAAGTTTCGATGTTACGGTATATGTAATATGTGGTATTTACGAGGGTTGGTTATTATTTTCAAGTTTCCTCTTGTTGTAAATTTTACATAATGGTTGAAAATTTTCGATTCGCTTTGCTAACTTGGAGCGTTTGTTATGACGATGGCGTTACGAGCAAAGAGTGGTGCAAGGGTAAAGAAATAAATGAATGTAACAGATAGAGTAGATTTCCGCTGTAAGCGTCGAGATGCCTAATTGCCTAATTGGTTGCAGCTAGGTGTTGTGAAAAGGCTAGGAATTGAGTTAGGGTCGAAGTTCCGGGCACCAAGCGTACTCGTATTGAGGGGATGGGTCAAGAGGACACATTGTTCCGGTTCTTCTGAAAGGGCTCGAGAAATTTTAATTAACGATGGAGGCAATTTTCCCATTTTTTTTCAGTTTAGAAGGATTATGCAGAAATTGAGGAGGGACCCCAGAACATACCCTCGGTTTATTAGTAACTTTTTGCAAAAAAAAAAAACCGCCCAACAAGTATATCCAAATTGTTACGTCATCAAAGCCAGCCTGTGGTATTATTCCCCGTGAAAGTGCAGAGCAAAACGACGATAAAGACGGGAGGGGGAAAGGGTAACCGATGAAAATGGCATTAAAGTCGATACAGCCGCGACCGTTTCTTCGTGCTTTGACTAATTTTCTCGCTCGTTTGGGAAAAGCGCAATTCGAAGAATAAATTTAAAAAAGTACGAATTTTCTAGGGCATAAAATGATTGATTTGGTTCATTAGATATTTTTACGGCAGGCAATATATATTGGAGAAAAAAAGGGGGGAAGAGGGAGGAAAACCCCGTCGACAGTTCTGCGGTACCGTGGCGTCGGTTTTTTCTTTACAAGAACCTCCGAAACGCGTCAAGAATCGCGAGGAGGCGAGCGGCATTTGGTGTGGCGGTAACAAGACGACGGCAAAAAAAGAACCCACGCGAGGCAAAGGTAAAAGGCGCCGGATTCAAAGCACGTAAATCGTTCGGTATAAAGCTCCTTTGATTTGGCGGCTTCGAGGGTTGCTCGTATTTCGCGTAAGACCGGCCGACGAGAGCAGGCATAGAGTGGCGCGAGCTTTCGAATTCTTCGTCCCGCGTCTCCGGCGATATTTGAAGCGGCGAAAGGTGGGTAAATTGGACGTAGTCGCGAGACGGGGATTCGTCTTAATGTTACATGGTGCGTCGTCGAATAAATTTGAATTTTTTAATTAAATCCGTTCGTCGTAATGCGGATAAAAAGTTTTGCCTTTTGACGTATCCGCGTGTAACGAGTTTAACGAAACGGAAAAATTAAGATGTTCGGGGATCGACGAAAAAGTGAGTTGATTTACGTGAGAGCCGGTTGGTCGAGATGGAGTTGAGGTGGCGGGGAAGGGTGGCGAATTGAAGAGAATTTTGACCGTTTCAGTGAACCCGAAACGTACTTGAGATGGAAAACGTATCGAAAAAGGTGTCGCGAAAGAGAGACAATACGAAATGCACGAGTTGGGAATCAATCGCAAATACATATTTGAGTCTTTGGAGTAAGAAATTAAAAATTCACATCGGTGTCGCGTCATGTTACGGCGAACGCGGATTCGTCGACGTCGGTGATTCCGTCGGTTGCTTTCGTTTCATGAAATATAACAGTCGACCAACTGGCGACCATCTAATGTAACAGTTTGTGAGACGATATTTCAATAAAAACAAAACCCAAACGGAAATCATTTTTTAGAAGGAAAAATTATAATAAATTTAACGTCTCGATTTGTCGTTGAAATGAAAACGAAAGATTGTTCGTGTTCCAATAAATATTGGAAATTTTATTCCACTATGGGAATACTTTGATGTTTTACGTGTGTGTAGTTGATTGTGGAATGATCGCTGAGCCTGTAACATATGCGATAAGGTTATTTTAATTGCTAGATAGATATCAATGACGTATTGAATGTATTGTCTACACTATTTTGTTGCCATTGCTATTTGACTTCTGACGATTAGGCAACTTTTTCAACGTTCATGTGTGATAAGTTGCTTATCTCAAAACTTCCAGGTGAAATTCCTTTTGCTATGCGCGTGTGTCGTATGAGTTGCCTAGCCAACTACCTATCATTGTTCCTTATTTTTATCATGTATGCAACTTTGTCATCATGGAAGTGCACTGAGTTGCCCATTTTGAATATTTTGGGTAAAATTCTTATTGCAACGTGTACATGTTAAATAAATTGCCTATCAACTGCCTGGCTTGCCCCTTGTGTTTTGTTATATATGCAACTTTTTCATCATAGAAGTGCACTGAATTGCCCATTTTGAATTTTTTGGGCGAAATTCCCATTGCAACGTGTATGTACATGTCAAATAAATTGCCTATCGACTGCCCATCCTTGCCTGGTTTGTCCCTCGTGTTTCATTATGTATGCAACTTTTTCATCATCAAACTGCGATATGTAACCAAGTAATAAGCCGTGTCAAGGTCAACAATCGCTAAATAATGTCTCGGAATTTATCTTGACATGAAGAAGAAGTACGGTGGAAAATCTGTGTACCCGGATCGTCGATCGGATAAGAGATATAGCCGTATTCACGGAGCGGGAATTTCCCCAATATTTTTTCAGCGAAATCGTATTTCGAAGTGTACGAGTTTAACCAGGCGATCGAGAAGGACAAAAAACAAAAATGGAAAACTTGGTGAACTACTTTTACGCGCTTATCTTGGAAAAACTTACAGAAGTGCGGGCATTGACGTTAATTCGTTTGGAATGAGATGCTTAACAGAGGTAATCATGTACGCGGATTTACGCGAAGGTGCGACGCCAATGAGTCGATCGAAGTTTTTTGCAGAATTAATCGAAGCTGAAGCGACGACAACTCGATGCTGGTAAAAGGTAGGCTCGTATAGGTAAAAGCTCTCACCTTTGGAAGGTATAAGGATGAGAGACGCCGGAGCACGCAACCCTTTCAACGGCGGCGCAAACAGATACAGTAGCGAGTTGCCATTATGTGTAGTATCGGAAAAAGCTAAGGGAAGATGGAAGGGGCAACAGAGGACGCAGAACGGAGAAGCTTTATCGAACACCGGGCGTTATGTATTACTTTTAAGATAAACGTCTAAAATTACGTAACAAGAAGTGCTAAAGTGCTTTGCAGCTGAAACCGCGTTAAATTTTATTATTACCGAAGACCCTTCCTGTCGGCGATATTAAATTGGAGCAGAAGGCGCGATGGAAGAAAAGTATCGGCTTGTGCCTTTTCGGGGAACTGACGCTTTTCGTATCAAAATGTACCGGAGCGGATATCGCGTTTCCGGTTTTTACGTGGAGGCAGCAGACACAAGTCGGAAGGAGGGTTACTGGAAGATGGCGGAGTCCGATGCGACGTGTAGTAGACTCGACGACAATGGGCTGAAATCGTCGTCGTGGCGAATAGATGTCTGGATGGGGCCGGTGGAGGGAAAATGCACGATATACTTTACGTTTTACGATCGTATTGGGAAATGAATATTTTCTATTTGGCATGCCGGAGTTATGTAGTCTAAGGAACTCGGTGAAGGTAGGTACAATGTTTGCCAGGGTTACGTTGTTTTTTTTTTCTTGTGTTTAGCGACGGGAGAAGTCGAGGTGAAACGTAAAGGCGTCGTAAAAAGCCTGTCGAACGTAATAAGGAAAATATATTTTAAAGAGGTTATCGTCGGCGAACGCGTTGAATTTACGCAGATGGCGTTGATA
Organism: Maconellicoccus hirsutus; assembly: GCA_003261595.1. Lineage (NCBI taxonomy): Eukaryota > Metazoa > Arthropoda > Insecta > Hemiptera > Pseudococcidae > Maconellicoccus > Maconellicoccus hirsutus. The sequence continues at coordinate 94,462 of QBDW01000328.1, forward strand.
CGACGAAAATGACATGTCGTATATGCGATGGAACCGAGTGAAAGGAAAAAAAAGAGGGTTCTTGGAGAAGTGTGAGAAATGATGAAACAAAAACGATAGGGTACGTTGGCGATGAAGGCGATATGCAGCATTGGAGACGGAACAAGGGTACGGGGAAGAGATGGAGATGAAATTAGGAGTACGTTGAGTTGCATATTACGAGATAGATGGATGCTCTTAGTGATGTGTTTTTTGTACCTCGTCGGCTTTTTTCTTCGTCTTGTTGCTCTTTTTTTTTAATCTCACGCATCGTGACGGTGAAATATCTGGCTTTAATGTTTCAATGTTTTTCACGTGGGTTTTTTTAATCTTCTATATGCTGGCAATTTTTTTCTTTATACGGTTTTTTGAAAAGTTGTCCGATTGTGTGACGTGTTAGGAATGAAATTTGTGGGAGTGATGCGGCGGAGGTTACGTGGATTTTTTTTTCTCAATAACTTCGTTCGGCGAGAGTTCGTTTGGAATATCGTGAATTACCTCAGCTTTGGAGGTGGTCGCCCACTCGGTAGTATATCATTGTAAGTGGCGTATACACGGGTACTTGAAGATGAACTCAAGTTGGCGAGAATTCGTTTTGTTGATGCGGGCGTATCGTTCATCTTGTTGAGAAGTTGAAAACGCGAGATGTAATTTCGATATTAAAATTGCAAAATATTATGGAAAATTTCGAGCCGTATATGCGCGCTTTATGCACAGGTGAATGATTTGTAAGATAGAGATGGACAAAGATAGGGGTGGAAATCATTTCGGATCGCGTTATTAAAAGCGTTGATACGATGGGAGTTATATGAGTATATTGTAAACGTGTAATATGATGTTTGTTTTTGTTTTTTCCTCGCTTTTTTTCTACCAACTACCTTTATTGTTATTATGGCGGCGTAACGAGGCGAAATATGCGATGTTGGGTATGAATATTTCATCGGTATCGTATCAGTTTCGTCGACGTATAACGTCGATGACGGTGCGAAACTTTCGTATGATGAAATATCACGCAGAATGTGGGCAATTTGTCAAACGGTTGTGAGAAGGTGCGCGTGAGTAAATGAGCTATTTTTCCGTTTTTTTTTTCATTTACTCCGTCACTGAATTTAGATGAAAAAAATTTAGTTGATCAACGAGACCATTTTCTTGTACGATTGCCAAGTTTTGAGGAAGTAGAGAGTGGAGTTTTAATGGTTGAAGAGCCAAGGGTACAACTGCTGTAGTTGAGAATGATATTTCATATCTAAAAAAGAGCACAGATGTTCCAAAAAAGTAGATAACTGCTTCATTGCTTCAAAGAGGAGATATAAGGGCAGGGCCGGTTTTAGGATTGTTTGTTGGGGGGGGGTTTGGTTCCATTAAATATGAGTAATTTTTTTTTTTTATAAAGAAGAGATAACTAAAAGTGATGTTGTGTTTTAAATTAGGTAAAAATTACGAGTGAAGCTTGACCTCTTGGGGGGGGGTTAAACACCCAACACCCCCCCTTAAAACCGGCCCTGTATAAGGGAGTATAGCACGAGGAGAAAATTTTTCCTGAATTTGTTGAGACGACTGGATAACACGAAGGCATTCAAAATCGTCGTTTTTCAATATTGCAAAATTTCAAGAAAATTGGGAAAATAAAATATTCAAAATATCACAAAAATCGAAAATTATAAGAAATTTTGAAAATTTTGGAAGTAGAAGGGTAAAAATTAATTGTCAAGTGAAATGTTGAAAGTTTTATGAGGATAAAGATAAATACTTGAAAAAGTACATTGCTTCGAATTTGAAATAAGCGAAAATCCTAACGGTCTGAATATGTCGGGGACTAAAATTTCACTTTTTTGTGAAATGATTTTTTTCTTCTCGAATCCAGCCAATTTCACACTACGGAGGTATGTGCCTCCGTCGTGCTTGATGCCTTCTATTTTTGGAAAAATATTCCAAAAGTGAAAAAATTCTCAAAATGCTTAATTGTTCTGCATCGTATGCTTCGACCATGTATATATGGACTGCTAATAGGGTAGGACTAGAATTGAAACATCACGTTCAAGCGCGAATTCCCAGAATCGTTCTGCACATGCGCTAAACGTGACGTGTATGCAGGTTATTGATAATGTGATACTCGGTGATACGATACTGTTGAAATTTTAAAAGCGTAGTAAACTTCAACCATGTTGTAAATAACAGTTAAACCGCGCTTTCACTCGTACTGATACATCTGATAACGCGACTTGGCGCATGCGCAGAGCCGTTTGAAAAATTGGCCCCTGAACGTAATGTTTCACAAAGGTGTTCGCATGTAACGTACTATTAGCAGTCCATATATACATGGTCGAAGATCGTATGTTTTATCGCGATATTATTACGTGTTATCAACTCGGATCTAAAAATAATCCACGAAACGAGGCATAAATTAATCATCACTTTCGAAAAAAATAAATAAAACAACGGCCGTATAAAATCGAAAAATAATTTACCATCGTTATCGCGTGCGCTTAAAGCTCATCGTACAAGTCAACACCGAAATCACCGTCGACTCGTCGTTCGGTTCACTTGGCCGGGGCGAAAAAAAAATGGCATTTTTTGGGCTTGTTCGCACACTATGCACACGCACCGACGAAAGTACTGAAATAAGCGTAGCGAGAAGAAAAAAAAATGAAGACTGATGATAGAGTGTAGCGCGTATAGAATGAAGAATGACCATTAATTTAGCCGGAGAAGGAAAAATGACAAAAAGGAAATATTCTCTCCCGCTGCTATACTATAAAAAGCCCCGTGTAGCGTCGCCGCGCCGCTCGAAGCAGGCTACGTTGAAAATATAAAATACTTGAAATCTCATTTCCACAGGCCAAAAGCGAACCGGCCACGTTTTTCCGTTTTCCCTCTGCCGGTGGATGCGCTCTCATATTTTTCGCTTTTCGTTGTCTTCTCTATTTTTTTTATACGCAGGTAATGTGCGGATGACAAGCGCTCAGGATTAAAAGTGTACGCGTCGCTAAAGCCGATCCAATAAATTCCGTCAGCGTCGCCTACGTCGCCCTGCCCGCAACAGAGCGATAGTCTTGTCGAGTATAATGAATTGATTCTTTTACTATATAATTTACCGTTTTGGTACGAGTATGACGTTTCTGTCGTTCTTTCTCGCTTACTCGCTCTCTCGTCGTCCTGCTCTAGTGAACTTATTAAAAGCTTCATTTAATCTGATGTGAGCCGTCGCCGTGCGGCGTCTTTGCCGATTGTAAATTCGCGACACGAGTTTAAAGGCGACGCGGCGTGTGAAAAATTATTCTCATTGTGGGTGACGAGCCGAAATACGATATTTGCGAAGATGCGAGATGATGGCGATGTATAGATACGAGGATAATATTCAAATTTCATATACACGTAAGTTTCTTCGCGCCTTCGTTCTCGCGCCTCGTGCTTGGTTCGCCTTGAACATTTGCACCATCGACGAACGACGCTATCAACCTTAAGATAACAAGAAACTTACCTAATCCATCTCTTTAACTTGTGAAATATTCGCGTCAAAAGTTTTTCTATTTGGTTATTACTCGACGAGAAGAATTTTCGCTTCGGCTTTTCGAACGAACAAAAAATGTAATCGAAAAATTGTTCGTCGTGTGATACAGTTTTTTTTTCACATGTATGAGTAACCGAATGCTTCTTATGTGGTGAAAAAAAAGGACCCAATTTCGTAGATGTTTTCATCCGCCAACTATTTGCTCGTCGTGTGATATATTGGATTATTAATTCGCCTTCTCTTCTCTCCGGAGGCGTATACTGTATGTTGAGAATGTGTGAAAGAAATGGCCGGTGTATAAATGCGATACTAAGTTGGGAAGCTTTTCAGATGCCTTGAAAAGAAAGAACAAGTTTGATATTTATTTGAAGTTGTAATGATATTGATTTCAACCATTTTTTGATATCAACTTGACGTGTTTTGAGGTTGCAACGTGTGTTCGATGTTGATGATATAGATTCAACGAGTAGTCAACATTAGTTCAAATTGCTGCAACATTGAATTCACATGGTTTCCATGCGGTGACAACATGGATTCATATAGCAACATGGTTAACATACTGTGGACACTCATTCAACATGCGTTCAATGTAGGTTCAACAAAATGACAACATGAATTGCACAATATTTTGAAACGGCTCAACATTATTGCAACGTTGATTCGGCGTTGAGTTCAACGTCAACTTGATGTTGATGCAATGTAACTTCTGATATTGACTCGATGTAGTTACAACGTTGATGCGACGTTGATGCAATATTGGTTCGTCATCGATTCAACATCGAAGCATTATTTATGCAACATCGTTTCAACATTGGTTCAACATTGATGCAACACCGATTCAACATTGGTTCAACATTGATGCAACACCGATTCAACTTTGGTTCAACATTGATGCAACCCTAGTTCAACATTGATGCAACATCGAGTCACCATTGGTTCAACATTAACGCGACATTACTTCAACATTGATTTAATTTGAACGCAGTATTGATGCAACATTGAATCAACATCGACATAATATTGATTCAACATTGATGCAACATCGTATTCAACGCTCATTCAACACGCTGTCAAACTGGTTTTGAAGTTTTAGCTCGTTTTCTCGACATGCGTTGCTTACTACACCAATTCAACATTTGTTCAACTCGAAGTAAAATCACGCCTTCGACATTTATTCGACTCATATTCAACACGTGGACTGTATTATCGATACAATAACGTAACATCGTAAACCCGTAGCTTAACATTTATCGTTTCCGCGTTGTTGAACGCGATATATCGCTAAAAACACCGCAATTAGTCAAATTTCGCTTGACTTTTATTCCATGTAGCTTTTTTTGCCGTTTTTGCACACGACATCGCACGCGATACGTATGCAATTGTGAAAATTGCCATTTCAACCCTTTCGTATTACAAACAATTAAACATCGTCACCGTCGCGTCGACCACGCTGCCATCGAATTGGCGCACGACAACGCAACAAGAACTTTTATACGTTACAAATCCGCTTGCATAATTTACCGCCGCGCCCTGCAAGGAAACGCAGGTGTTGAAAAGGAAAGCCTCACGACACGCAACAATTAAAATTAATTTTCGACAATAAATTGTGCTATAAAGTTATAGTTGAACCGAAAAGTGAAAACTTTTATACCGCTAACGTACAATAGCGCAGCGGCGTTAGCGCGTTTTACGTCCTCCCCCCTTCCAAGAAACCTTCTTGCCATCGGCATAGTTCTCGTTTACTCTTCCTTATGTTTCGAGGCTCTTCTCGGTCGTAACGATTTCGTCGCGCTTCGCCTTCGGTGCGCGGATTTTCGAAAGCTTTATCGAGTGAGCTCGACGACGGGGGCGCGAATTAAAGTTGAAAGCTAATGATGTTATATCATTAATGTGAAAGTACAGCTTTTCATAATCAGCGTATTACACGTGCACGTCGGCGGCTTACACGTTTCTACGGATTCGCGATTGTTTCTGGGAGTTGTCGCAATGTTCTTCCTTTGTGGTGGGCTCCTATTTTCGGCGTTTCCAAATAACGTCTTTTTTTACGTTCATTGTGAATCGTCAACGTTTATGGGGAGGCGAAAATACGGCTTTTGAAAAACTACGAAGAACACCCCGCGTTAAGTTCGTTTTTTTCGCGTTTTTTATTCGAACGTTGCTACGGCGGCGTTCGCGTGTTTCGGTAGGCGAAATTGTATATACATAGCTGACACCAATTATACGAGACGAGCTCACTCTCAAAACACCCGGCCGGATTCTTGCGCGCGAAAAAAAAACACTAATAGCGCCCGTCCGCCCGTAATGTCGGCCCTTGCGCGATTTCGCGGAGAAGCGTACGATTTAATACCGTCGTTTTGTATCCTTTTAAATTAGAACAACAATCATTACACAGTTCGCTTTGTGTGAGTTTATTACTTTTTTTGTGTTGTTTTTTCGAGCGTGATGTGGATGGACGACGATGGGGGGAGCAGTCGAAACAACGCAAACATAGATTCGCGCGTACCCTCTAATTTTTCATTAATTTAATACGACCGTTGCGCGAGTTTGCGAAGAATGGAAAGCAGTGTGAGGGGGGTGGAGGACGTATAGAAATGTACTTTACGTATTGTGTACGTTTTAACGGCGAAGCACTAGTAGCACGAGTAAAAGAAAAAGGTCGCTGGCTTTCCAGTCGTAGTTTCCTTTTAGCGTCGCGGTAGTAGATGTGTGTCGATGTGAGGGTGGAGGTGACGCGGTAGAAATGGCGCGTTTCGAAGTAGAAGAAAAAAAAAAAGGAAAAAGCGAATAATGAGATGATTTTTCGCGCCCGGTGTCGCATATCGTGCCAAAGTTTTTCATCGAAATGGATAAAATAGGAGGGCCGAAGAAAGGTGAAGGTGAACCATAGAGGTGTTCGCGAGTATGTACGTACGTGGAAGTAGGAAAAGTGCTGGCGCATTATCGCGCTACGCTGTTTACATTACACGACAATGTGGAAATAACGCGCTACGTTTAGCTGCGGCTGGCTGACGCGGTTTTTGCGTAAATTGCGCCAGCGTAAGCTCAAACAAGGGGGAGCGCCGGAGCGCTGGCACGCATATACACCCGCAAGTCCGTAGAGGACGCGGCGCGGTTCTAATGTGATTTTATAGCGGGGGCTCTCGTCGTAAATTCTGCAAAACGTTTACAAGATTAAAGCACCGTCTAATAGCCAGTTATAAATCTTCGCCGGCTACATTATTAAAAATACGATCCCGCTGTGATATTTGGAAAAATTACTGCCCCAGAACAGCAGTTTTAGCATCTGCTTTTCTATGATTTTTTTTTTTCGCGCTAGGTCCCTTATGTTGACCGAATGCGGATGTAGTACGTGTGTGGTGGTGTGTGTGTGACTGTGAGTGGATGGCGTGGTACAATTCGGGTTTATGAGATGAGCTGATTTCATTGGTGTTGCGAGGTTTTTTCTCGATGCTATCAATGGTACGTTATCGCGAGCGTAGATATTCCGCTAGTGCGCAGTGGCCGGTGTTCACATGACGAGCATATTTCCGCGAATTTTCGATGTTTCTTACGAAAAAAACTATCGAATTGGGAATGGGTGGTTATTGGTAATTTACCAGTAATTACAGGTAATGAGTGGATAATTACAGGTAATTAATGGTGATTTAGTTGTTATAATGGAAATTTACTGATAATTTCTGGTAATTTACAGGTAATTACGGGTAATTTATAGGTATTTACAGGTAATTTACAGGTATTTACTGGTAATTACTGATAATTTACAAGTAATTACTGATAATTTTTAGGTAATTACTGGTAATTTACCAGTAAAGACAGATAATTTGTCTTGGATACTGGAAATGGCGAGGATCACATTTCTCCAACGTTTTCTAACGTTCTTATACTGTTTTTTTCTTTTTTCTTCCTGGCAACTCTCATCCATGACCATGATTAGAAGTTATTTAGTTGAAATTCGCTGAAATATATGATTTTGCTAAAGTCGCATTAGTGGGACTCCCTTAGGGGTGATTGGAAGCTGGAGATGGTTTCTGAAATATTTTTTCCTTCATCTCCACTGATTTTTCATTCTGGACCAAAAATTTTGTCGAATGCTGATTTACGATGGTTAATAAATTTCCGTTGATTTCACCCTGCGTCAGAGTAAAATGCATTTCAGATAAGCTATCCCAAGTACGACTACCACAACTTTTAGCTTTTTTTGAGGCTCCAGATTGATTGAGATTTTTTCCAATAGAAATTTCTGAAACGTTGGCGTAAAAAGGTACTCATTCAAGTGAAAATTTGCTTCTATAATCTTCGACACGAGCCTTATTTTTAATGGAGAAATACATTGATAATTTTGATATTGAGGATGGAAAGCGCTGACGAAGCAATTTCGTTATTTTTAAAACCTTCCAATCGAAATACTCGATTTAGATGAATTTTTGGCCAAATTTGTGTCCGCATGATCGACGCGACTAAATAGTAAAATTATTTCAAGGTATGTTCCAATCTCACTTTCGTATTCCAAATCGACTTCATTCGGTTTCGTCTTTTACTCGCGTTTTTATCTTCATGCGGTGCGAATGATTTGCACGCGGTTTAAATCAACAAAACGCCGTGTGCCATTTCAACGGCAGCGTCGACGCCGCCGCCGTCGTCGTCTCCGGAGACGCGATACGTATACTTTTTAAGCCCGTTGGCGCGAAAACAATACCGATGATGTGTACGTATATGTACTCTGTGTACATAAACGAATAGTGTTAACAGTCTTGGAAAAATATCAACAAAACGATTTCCCATTTCTGGCGCTACCGTCAAAGGTATACGCGTTTTGTAGGAGCCCTGCGGCGTGTTTACGTGCATTTTTACTCGGCGGCGTGCAAAGAGAAAACGCGCAGAAGGTACCTCTACGAAGGTGTATTTGCGAATTCCTCGTTGCGCGCGCGATTTACGACGTCGACGATTTCGGGAAAACGGAAAATTTGTGCACGTTCGGCAGGCGGTGTTTATTAAGGAATTCGTGGCGCGAGGCGGCGCAGGGAGTGCGAGATGCGAAATTACGTACGATTAAGCGATTCGTCGACGGTGGCGCGAGGCGAAGGCGGAAATTCAACCGAGCTTGTGTAGAGGTACGCGAGAATTAGTAAGGTTAGGCGCGCGTTTTTTGAAGGGGCGCAAAGCGCCGTGGACTTATTGTGTAAAAGCTGATACGGCCGAGAATGGTGAAAAATTAAGGTTACATTCTACCATTTCGTTCGTCGATAATTTATTTCTTCAAATAATGGCGAAACGAGCCTAATTTAAGCGAAATCGTTATTGCGGAAACGAGCGCCGGAAGTGGAATCGAGCTTGTGTATAGCGACGCGGCGCGTACAGCTATAGAAAACGAAGTTAACGTGTAGGAGAACGTGTGAGGCGAGGAAGAGGACTGTATGTAGAAAATTGTACCATGTTGGTGTATTTCACCGTGTTGTATGTATAAGCATAGTTAAGTTGTTCTTTTGCGATGGTGTGTGTGTGTGTTAATGCGAAATAACGATCATTAAAAATATAGAGCTATTTCGTCGGGTATCGCTATTCGTTTTATATGGCGCTGCGACGGCGTATCCTGCATGTAGATATACCTCGTATAGATATGCCGGTATGTAGATGTATATCTTGTACGGTTGTATACCGACTGAAATATAGTATAATGTACGGTAGATGGTGGGTTCTTATGTATATAGTATGCGCGATATACGCGTATTACAAAGTAAATGAAGCAATTACTGGCGAAGTATGTATTCAAATGAGACAACAAATAAGCAAAAGGTTCGGGAAATTAGGGTCGCGCCCGGAGCATTTGATTTTTTTTCCTCTTTTCTTTTCCCTTTTTTTTCAACGGCGTTATGGTTGCGTGTAATGAAAGATACGAGAGGAAAGGCCTTATCGGAGTAAAGAGTGGTATTTTTGTAAGGTGTATTGCAAAGCTTTTCTTTGCATTTTTGTGGTTTTTTTTTTTTAGACGGGAAATGTATATTATGTTACCCATGGGAGCGTTTGATTCGTGAGTGTTTTCTTTTGAAGCGTTCGTAATAGCGAAGAGCGTAGATTATCGATGGAGAAATATGTCATGCGAAATGAGCATGTAAGAGGTAAATATTGTATCACGAGCGCCAACGTCTTTGCCGGAAACGAAAATCCGAACTTGCCTCATGGACGTTGTTTTATCATGAATGAACGTAGAAGATCCGTGATGATGTTCCGCTTGAATGAGTCAACGAGCGGTGTTGACGCGGCATGTTCGTTCAAGGTCGAGTTATGAGAGCCCCCTCCCCGTAACTATGTTACAAGCCACGCCTACTACCGCTTGTTGACACATTCAAGCGGAACATCATCACGGATCTTCTGCGTTTACTCGCGATAAAGCAATGTTCATGATACGAGTTCTGATTTTCGTTTCCGTTGAGGGCGCATGCGCTCATGATACGATATTTATTTGCATTTATATGCTCATCTCGGTTAATGCGAGTTTATTTGCGTAGGAATGTTTGATTTAGTGACATGAATATTTTTAGGAAAACTACATTTTAGGTAGACTTAGTGTGCCGAGCGTATTTGAAAAAAACTATTATTTATTTTCTATGAAATGATTTTCAAGTAGTCTTATTCGTCGGTGAATCATAATGAAAAAAAACCGTCAAGGATGAAATTTGAACTTAATTTCATCTTCATATTCGAATTAGCGAATTAACCGAGGAAGATTCGAGAAATCAGACCTCACTTCGAGGTTTTCATCGTCCTTTTTTATTCACGGACCATGCTTTGCAGTGAAACCCTTCGTATCGAGTTATGTTCTACGTTGTGTTAATCAAGAAAACACGACGAGAATTATTTCGTAATTTATCCGCGCGCGTTGTTTCGCGAGTAGTTCTGTCAAGATTATGCAAAACAGCAACGCCATAAAGCTCGCATTACCGCTATGGCTATGTATACGGTCGCGCCGTTGTCGTCGTTCCGTTGGTGGAACGCGAATAGATGACAAGAAACGTGAAAAAATTACCCGCTGATATCCGCAACGCGTTGAATAAATTATCCGCCGCCGCGTCATCGTATCTAGTGGTTTTTTCGCCGGCGACACGAAACATCGTAAGATTACCGAATGAAATTAACGTCGGCGTGGAGTCGTTTTTCGCGACGTACGTGCGACGGTATACGGAACGTTAATCGTATTTTCGCGTACATGTGTCAGCTCGTCGTCGTGTCAACGTCGATTTCGTGAGACAGCGTAGAAATACGGTGGTAATTCGCGTCTCGTGTTCGAGATGCGGAATGGCGAGAGAAAAGGTGATTGAAAAACGAGCTTGAGAAAAAAATCTGTGTTTGTGTATGAGAGAATACGCGTGTTTGGCTCGAAGTAATTCGATGCGATGATTGCGAATTTTACTGTATTGAGTGATGGGTGTCTGGGTGGTGCTTGTGTGTAGTTTTCTTCAGTACTGGTGCATTCATTATTACCTTGTGATGAATTGCGCTGAAAAATTGGCAATATCGACACAATGTTGAACTGAATGTTTGCACAGTATGATGAAAAATGTCGAAGCAACTTCGCAATCATGATGACATGAAGTTGGCAAAATGTTAATGCAACATCGATGAAATGTTGGCAACGTGTTGATGCAATGTTGATGAAATATTGATAAATGATGCTGAATGCAAACATTGTTGCAACTTCAACAACATGATGTTGACGAAATGTTGAGTACATGTTGAATGCGGTGTTAAGGAAATGTTGATGATGACATGAAGTTGACAAAATGTTAATGCAACATCGATGAAATGTTGGCAACGTGTTGATGCAATGTTGATGAAATATTGATAAATGATGCTGAATGCAAACATTGTTGCAACTTCAACAACATGATGTTGACGAAATGTTGAGTACATGTTGAATGCGGTGTTATGGAAATGTTGATGATGACATGAAGTTGACAAAATGTTAATGCAACATCGATGAAATGTTGGCAACGTGTTGATGCAATGTTGATGAAATATTGATGCGATGTTGAACTGAATGTTTGTGCAACATGAAGAAAAATGTATACGTAATTTTAGAATCACGATAGTATGAGGTTGATGAAATGTTGATGCAACGTGAATGAGATGTTAATGACATGTTGGTCATGTTCACGCTATGTTGATACAATTCTGAGTGTAATTCGGCATTCTTTGAAATTTTTGATTGAACTTGAATAATGATAGGTTGAGTAAACGTGTAATAGTTTTTTTTCTCAACGGATTTTTTTTGTTCCTTTTTCACGCGTATTTTACGCAGTTTTATCAAAACCTCGTTTGTTGAACGTCTTGGAAATCTTATAAAATCCGCAAAACGGTAATTTATTTTCATTTTGTCTGAAACCTTTGAAAAGTTCGCCGTTCACGTTTAGAAACTCAAAAACCCATGAAAATTTCGATCCATTCAAGGCGAGTTTATTTTTATCGTCGCGAATACTTCTCGGTATCGTTTGAGTATAAAATCGACATCGAAGTTAGTGGACGTTGGCGATAATTTGTCGCGTATAAGCGACGCGTCGTCATTCGATGGATATTCCAATTGCTCAATTATTCGAACCGAAGGTCTTTTTTTGCGTGTTTTTCCATTCTGTTTTCACCGCATCGTACTCATTTATTTACCTCGTCACATAATTACGACGAGAGAAAAATCGGAAGAAAATCGAACGATAAACGAATTAATTCTGCAAATGACCGATGCAGCTTGCGGAAAATGGGACAATTACGAAAAAAAAAAAACGATCTCGGAGATGCTTCAAATTTGAATTTTCGTTCGTTATCGGTATTAGGAAATACATCGAGCGTCGACGACAAACGCCAGTCGCGTTATGCCGGGTAAAAAACGCAAAAAAAAGCGAATTCAACAGATGCGAAAATTGATTGGCGTCGCGAGTATATGAAAAAGGGAAAAAAAAGAGCACCGAGGAAGTGGAATCGTTTATTCGCGAAAATGGTTTAATTATCGAGCCGACGGAGCGAAGTGGGCAAAAAATACCTTAATTGGCTACTCGTCGTCATTTTCGTCCATCCTCGCTGCGCGTCTAATTGCATAACCTCGGTTGTATTTTCCACTGGAAATGGGTTTCGTTGACGTTCGAGTAATTGGTCGCGTCGCGTTTTGCTCGAAGGGCGAAATTTTCGACGTTAAAGATCTCGTTAAATAAGATGACGACCGTACGGTATCACATCGCGGGTAATGATGTAAGCGGTGGCGAAAATGGATGGAGAAGGGGTGCGGGGGAGGGCTATTTGACTAGATACTACGTTAATTACCATATCCGAACCTTGGGTAAATTGGCGAGTATATCTTATTAAATATGAAAAAGAGAAGACGCATGTACGTAGATGTTGCGGTGTCGCGGATTGCGCCGCAGCACACGACGGTCGCGAATTTATCATTTGGCGGTGGATACGCTGGAAATTGGGAATGCGTGATGGGAGGTGTAACGGGCAAGGATGAGTACCTCGTTGAAATTAATTTCTGAAACTATCGCGAGGGGGCTGGTCGGTCGTCGTGTAACGCCCGAAAACTAATTACCCGACAACGCCGTAGACGTTTAAATTTACGAAGCCGACTTAATCCGAGAATTAAACCGTTAATATTACCGGGGCGCTTTGGAAAAACACGCCGGTAAAGCTCGGACGAGTGGTAAAGCTCGGCTTTCGTCTTGTGTTTCTCGTTTATGCGTAGGAAGAGGGGTGAGGAAGGACGTCCGATGTATTTGTCGATTTGCACGGCGGCGGTACGTTTGTCGACAAACTTCAAGATATTAACAATTCGCCGGAATAAGTAATGAGCGAATGTCGAAGAATAAGAGAGCGAGCAGTAGCGGCGGCGGCGCGGACACGAATATGTATAGTGCGAGAATTAGTTTGCGAAAGGCTTAATTAAAGGCGGTGAATTGACGGTGTCGATACAAGGCTGACGAAGCGGAGACCTGGCAAGTTTTACCAAAACATCGCGCAGGGAGGAGACGTAACGATGAAATATTAGGTTTTGTCGGGTTTGCGCAATTCGCACGGTCGTCGGCTGTCGCTGCGTTTCATAATGGTTCGAGATAGCGGCGACGACGAGCACGACGATGACAACTTTGCACATTTTCCATTTGCCGAGGCCGCAACCGTGGCCGGGGCGAAATCGTTGTCGATAAACTTAAGAAGCGCATTAAAAGGCTTATGTCATTTTAATCGGCGAACGAAAGCTGTCGGTTTTCATCGTTAAAATTTCCAACGAACGGGGATAAAAATAGACGTCGTATCGTCATCAAAATTCTCGCCGCGAGTTTGCAGTGCCGTCGCAGGAGGGGCGTCGACGAGAGGAGGATTTATATACGCGCTTAAAAACTTCTCGGCTATTCGATTTCGTTTAGGAGGTGTTTTTTTCAAAGACGAGTAGGCTTTTTGAATTATATGAGACGGCTTTGGTCGGTTCCGTCGACGTAATTGGATTCGTGAAACGCGACTGAAACCGCCTACGAAAGGTGTCTGTTTTTGCGTCGAGTATAATGACGAATTCGGCGGATGAGCGGAAGAGGGAGGAAGAACGACGCGAGATTTTATTACGTGATGATTTAGGAAAATAAACGTAAAAATGCCGAGTACGCGGAATTCGCGAGGTATTTTGTAAATAATGATTCGAGCCCAATTAGATTTGTTTTACGGGGGTTGAAAGAGATGTTTGTTGAAAAAAGCGTTTTTTCGGCGTGCACGAATGACAGGTTTAACTTATTGATGACGTCATCGGTTGTATGTTGATAACGAGTGACGTCGTTAGTTTCGTATTTGCGGAATTTCGGCGTAAACTGCGAAGAGATGTAAACAATGGAAAAATTGGAAAAATATTTTCTGAAGGTAGAAAAAAATGGCTGAAATGACGACGTCATCGTTTCTTAGTTTGAGATCTATTAATTTCTATTTTTTTTGGGATTTAAAAAATTTTTGTTTTTCGACTTCGCTAATACAAGCGATGACGTCATTAATCTAAATCCTGGTAGATTTGTTTGAATATTGTTTGATGACGTCGTTGATCTAGTATCCCGATAGTTGCTCAGATCCATCTAGTGACGCCATCAGGAAATAATTCATCACAAAGGTGCGTTTTTTTTCACTCTATTATTCTGTCGAATACGAATTTAAGGTGAAATAGAATAAGGCGAGCTATCGAGGCATAAAAGACGCGACATCAGCAGCCGCTGCGGCGTGTATCAATGGCACGAAATGGTTTTTCTCGTTAACGAGACGAAAAACGGAGAAGCACCGAGGAGAGGATACCATCCAAAGAAGTGCAAGGAAAACGGCAAAGGTATAAGACACGCTTTGCGATAGGAAAAGAGACCAAGTGAAGAGACCGAAAGGTGCGGAGGCGTTGCGGGCGGAGATTTCGGTTTAACGTAACCGAAAAAGGGCTCCGGCTCGGTCCAAAATATACTAATGAGTTCGCCAGTGTTAAAGCGTTACGTTGTTTTGGTCCTCTTAGCGAGAAAGAGAGGGCTCTTCTCGACGAATAAGTTTTGCGCGATTATTGGCGCGGAAAATAATAACGAACACGAAGATGGCGAAATTCATTACCGTTTATAATACTTTCGTCTTACATATTAACGCTGCGAATGCGAAGGGACCCCGGTGAACGTTGTTTCGACACGCGCTCCTCGTGCTTTACCTGTTTCAAATTGATCGTTTATTTATAACTCGGTGAAAGATTTATGCACGTGGTTGGGTATCGAGACGCAGATGTAATACCGGATGTTCTTAGGGTATTTGAAGGAGGCTGCGGGAGAGGGGGGGTTTGGTTCGATGCAAGTCAGTTGTGAGTCGATTATGAAGTACGGTGTAGGTAGGTGATTATGACGACGAGATATGGTGTTTGGTACGTCAGAAGAATTCGGCTGGTGCAGCTGAAAGTTGAGGAATGTAATTAGAGCCCGAAGGGGGTTTTGCTTCCCTGAAACGCGTTACTTTTTGCTGCCCTCGAACGCTTTTTGATGCTTACTTCTACCCCAACTTTAGATCATAGATGACAATATACCATCATTTTTCAAAAACTTCACTCAACTCGTTATTCATTTTTGAAAATTCATTTAAATTACGACATGTTTGCGTAAAATTGAATAAAATTTGTAAAAAAAAGCTGAGAGCTGATGAAAAATTCGGTTAAAAATTCCTAAAAATTGTCAAAATTTTATTAAAACCAATCAAGATTACTTAAAATTACATAACATTGTCAAAATGTTGTTAAAATTTTCAAAGTTGTTCAGTATTTATTTGAAATTGCTTAAATTTGAACAAAACCAGTAAGTTTTAGTTTTTTCGAAGAATTTTGTGTAATTTGAAATATTTTTTAGATATTTTGTATTTTTCTTCTCTTCGTGGCATTTTTTTTGTTATTATAATAAGTACGTACTTGAAAGTTCAGTTTTTTGTGATTGATTTTTTTGAAAATCATCAATTTATTTTTCAAAATATTTTGTACCCATTTTCATTTCTTTTTCAACTTTTCCACTTTGTTCAATAGGTTTTTCGATGGTATTGGAGCATTATAGCAAATTGCAAAGAAAATTAAAATAAATTCCTTCGGATTCCAAATGCATTTCAAATTACCAAACGCGTCTTAGCGCGATAAAAAATACACACAAATTCGAATGATTTCCTCGCATCTTTTCTCCTTATTTCCTCCGTGATTTTTTTATGTTATTGAAAATTCGAAACGAGAAAAAAAAAGCCAACGAAACGAAAAACGTGTGTTTTAAACCGTTAAACACGCGAAGCTAAAAGTGGCCCGACTATTATTAATGTATTTAATCCGACGACCGAAGAACAACGGAAGTTCGACGCAGGAGGACGCGTCGAGAGTTAAACTTTCGGATTGAATTCTATAAATCGAAGGAAAAATTGAGTATAATTCATCAACGTCACGTCAGTCGGAAAGTTGTACCATGGTTCGTATAGTATAATTGCGTTGGCAATTTGATTAATTTTTGAAAAACGATTAGAACGGCGTGATGTGTCCGAGGAAGGGAAGGAAATTTTTTACGATTTTTTCTAACCCAGTTGTTCCGCGTCTCGTGTTGGAACGATTGACACGACGATAGACGTTGGAATTGTCTTCGTCGCTAATTAAGATAAATACACGCGGATTAATTGAACGTCGCGTAGGATGGCGATTTTTCTTTAGGATGAAAGGGCGAGTTGACTCGAGAATTCGAGATTGGTACGCGTCTGTACGAATGAGTAGCGCAATGGAGTAAACTTAGGGGGAAAGTTATGCTTGTGAGATAAAATGGCGGTTGCGACGACGGTAGAAGCGGAGCCTGGTGGAATCCTCCGGTGTCGCGTTTCCGTTCTAATATCAGATTCCATACGGCGACTGAGTTTTAAAATCGAATTTGGTAGATGTTTTTTCTGCGGCTGCTGGCGCATTAGGTATTGTTGTGTTTTGGTCGTATATACGTGTACTTTGTTTTTCCCCGTTTTTCGCGTTATACAGAGAAGGGTGTCGGGGTCGTCCGCGCCCGCGTTCTATTGACGATGTTCTTCACGTACTCCATTACCTGATAGTGTAAAGTCTGCAAATTAGGTAATTTAATTCGTTTATTTCGGGCCGTCGCCGTCGATGTCTATCGTACACGACGCACGAACGCGGCGTTGTGACTCGAATAAATCACGAATCGGGGGCGATTTTGGTTACGCGAGGAGGAGCGCGTGGTGTGACGGAAAGCGATGGAAAAGAAGTCATAATTGATGGAGAAACGAAATCAAAACGAGAGAGCAATCCCGATACGACGCGGTCGATTTAAATTAGATTTGTGTACGTGGTCACGAATCACACGATTGCCAAACGAGATGCGACGGGGGAAGGGCGCGGGGACGTGTAACCTGCGAAACGTAGTTCTCGGTGCTTTTTCGATTTCGTTGCATGAAGAAAATTAACCTATTTTTTTGTTTTGTTTCAGGTAAGTGAATTAAAGAGACGTTGCTATGTTGATCGGAGAATATTACCTGGAATATGGACGATGGTTTGGTAAGAGGAGGCAAAATGGTATGATATCGGGATAAAAGTGGGATTTTCCGGGGGGAGGCTCATTTAAATGGTTAGGTTTTAAAATATTTATTCAAGCTGAAAAATATGTGCTTGGAAAATTCATCGAAAAAATATAAAACAAAGTATTGTAGATCATTTACTTTTTAAAATGCTGATTTGAATCGAAAATTTTATAAAATTGTTATTCGAGATGGTTTGAGGATCGAATACTCTGGGGGGGGGCACAAAATTCTCGTTAGTTTTCGGCATCGGGTTTCCTCAAATTGATGAAGTCATCAAGAATAAAACTTTGAGGAATGAGGACGGCATATCTTTGAATTTTGATGACATCGTCGGGTAAATTTTCATTTCTTGTGGGTTGATGAGTTTAACGCTCGCGACGAAAAAAACATGACAATCGATTATTATATTAATGACGTCACCGCTTGCGCTTTTAGAAGTTTTAGTACAAAAATCCTTTATTCGAAAGCTAGAAAAAATGTACAGTAAAATAGCAAATTCCCTCTTTCAAAAAATTCGAATACTCTCGAAATTAGTTGATTTTACTTCTCGATCAAATCAGTTAAAATCACGGATTTTAATTCAAGTTTCACAACATCATCATCTGCAATCCGTGAAGCTCTGCAAATTAATGATACCGACGATAAATTCGCAAATTGAATTGAAATTTGAAAAGATATTCGTAGTGCGAAGCTTTTCCTCAATTGGCAAATAATTTTTGCAATAGAAAAATCGTTTAAGACGAGTATTTTCAATTTTTTCGTAAATTTTGCCAATTTGAGTAAGAAAAGGAGACCTTGAAAAAGTTTTTTTCTGTTTTAAAAAAAATTTCTACGCGAAAGAAACTACATTTAAAATTAGATCACCTTGAATAAAATTTGAAAGTTGAGTTATTGATTTCTTTGAAACTGAATTAATTTCGGGGAAATTTGATTTTTTTGGAGGAACTAGACTATATTGTTTTTTAACTTTTTTTTACGTGATTATTTTTTACTTGATTTTTTCCTTCTTTCCTGAATTTTTTTTAGTTTTATTTTTAAAAGTTTCTTGGTAAAAAAAATTGTCTTTGGAAACTAATCAAAAAGTTTTTAAAATTGAGAAAAAATATATTGAAAATTTAGGTGCGATAGATTTTTTTTGTAGTTGGCGTTTACTTGAAGTTACATCCAGTTTTATTTTACTTTCTATGTTGTATAAATTTATTTACGAGAAATAACGAACGGAAATCCGATTATAATTCATAAATCCGGTACACGCGAATTATACGCAAAAGAACTACTTTAAAAAATTCAACGAGTGATGGAGGAGAAGAGGGAATTCCTCGAAATTGTTTCAGAGCGTTATCGTGCTTGTAAAATGAAAAATCACAAAAAATACGCGGAGCTTTTTCACGTCGCGTCGCTCTACTTATTCATACATTTCTTCGAAATTAAGACAAACGATACGAAAAAAGTACAATCAGTAATGTAGGTAAAGTTGGGCGGAGAGGGGTGGGAGGTAGGTCACAACGTACTCGTGGTCTTGCTGAAACTGTTGGTTGAATTGTCGAGCGCTTCTAAGCGTATTTTGAGCATACGACGATATAATTGGTTTCTAAATTAGTGTTTTTTTTTCTGTCGACCATTAGCTTCGCCGAATAATATAAATGCGTCCAAATCTTCCATAAAATTGCCGAAATTTAAGCAGCTAAAATTTTTTACGGCGCATAAACGAGAAAATATAGTGGAAAAAAGTCATAAAATTTAGACTTAGTACGGTTTCGGGGCGAGCACCGTGCTTTCGCGCTGGTCCGTCGGTGGTTACGTCTCGGGAGCGAGCTCCTGCCAGGGAATATGTAACTCGGAGCGCGCTCCGGTACCGTACCCCGCCGGTCATCGCTGTTTTATCGAAATTGCCAAGTTATGGCGTTGAAATATACGCGTACGCGTGTATTAACCCGTCTTGTATACGAGTGAAAAAGCTAGATGTGTTTCTCTCCTTTCAAAGGCCTCCGAATCTTACTTTCTCGTACGCGAACCTCACCTATCCCGTGTATCCTTATTTTATGGCGTGTTTCGGGCAGTAAAAATGTTTATGACGCTTTTATATAACCGTAAATAAGTGAAAACGATAGATTTTTGATAATATTATACGCTCGCGCGTGTAAAAAGTTTTATGTAAATTAGAATCCCTCGGTACCTCTTGCATTATACGCGTGTATTGCTTCGTATACGGCGGAGATGAGGAGGAGAAGGAAATAAGAGGGTGTGAAATAGGCATCGTTCAATTACAAGCGCGGAATTTTTTAGGCCGGGGGTGATACGAGGCCAAGGCGATTTTCTTTTTTGGGAATATTGACGAAATCGTGTCTTAAGAATGCCCCTTTCTCATTCGAGAGGACGCTTTTAATTTTATACGCTTCATAAAAACTATACTGTCTCGGGGTACGATTCCCCTCGAAGCTCAACTCCGGTTGGGGTTTTGTTTCGTTGTTGGACTTTCGCAGATTTATGTGGAAAAGTTTTCCGATGGAATTTTAATTTTATTGTCGAAGTTGTTGCTCGGGGTGATTTTTCTGGTCGAGTTTTCGGCGTTAGTCGTGCGAGCCTTGGATAGGTGGGTTGGTTATGCAGCAGCGGAGGAAGTTCTCGAGTGACCGAAGTCGTCTTGCGATTAATATAGGAACGAGTTTAGCAACGTAGATGACCTATTTAAAATATCAAATCCTTCAAATAATTGAACTTTGAAATTGAATGTAAGTAGAAAGTCATGCAGGGCCTGAAATTTGAAGGGGCACAAGGTATCGTGAGAATTGCGACGTTTTTGCTCTCATATTACTCGCTTGATTTTGCAAAAGGACAAAATTTGTGAAATTTCTTATTCTTCAGGTAATTTTGAGCGATGGAAAAATAATTATTAGAAATTTTTGCCCATTTTCAAAATTGAAGGCGTCAAAATTGAACGAAAACGTGTAGGTGATATAACGCCTTCTAAGTATATCTTATGCTTTTTTCTCCATTTTTGTACATTTTTTGAAAATGAAAAAATATTAATGAATTAAAAAATGAAGAATAGAAACAAACTTCGTAATTTTTTTTGCTTTTTTTCTTCACAAATGAAAAACGTCGGACGTGTACGAGAAGTGAAGGGGAAGAAAGGAAAATTAAAGAATGTCGATATCCCGATAGAAAGGGAAACTGCCCGAAGCAAAACTATCAAATTCATAGCGATATACTACATATATATTCTCGTGTATTATGGAGACTCCCATACATACGACATACATAGAAGCAAAGCTTTTATACGGGATTTATTGGAAGATAAATGGAAGCAGAGGAAACTGAAGGAATGGTACACGCGGTTACAATGAAGAAGAAGAAGAAGAAGAAAGTAATGAAAACGACTTTTAGTATAGGTGGCATAACAGAAACTGATTTCTTCATTCTTCAAAGAGAGTGTTCGGTTGTATCGCAAAATACGAAGAAGAGACGAGGAGACGAGGACGAAAAAAGTTAATCTCGTTTTTGGGCCGAAAATAACATGTCAAATATCGTTGATCACGCTTGACATCTTCTAACTTGTTTCAATAGGTCGATTTAAGAAGGAAAAAAAACTTCGATGTGATATACCACACGAAACATATGGATACATTTGAAAATTGAAAGAACGATGATAAAAGAAACCGAAAAATGGAGGGCGAGGGTGTGCGAAGAAAGGCAGACTCTTAGATGCGTTAAAAAAGAAATAAATAAATAAACAAGAAAGAAGAAATGGAGCTCGACTGATAAATTGATAATTGGTAGAAAGAGATTTTACGTTGCATAAAAAATCAAGAACTACGTATTTGAAAAAAAAAAGAAGGAAAAGAATATTGTATGTGTCTAAAAGCTTCATAAAACGAATGAGAAAATCATAAGGACAGTTGAAAAAATAAACAATCTTATTCCCATTAGAAAATTGGCAAAAAAATTAAAAAATTAGAATTTAGAGAATTAAAAAAAATGAATGTTAAAAAATACCCAAAAATTCTGTTGAAAGATAGAAAGTAGATTTAAGTGAAAAATGAAAATTTAAGCCTCCTGTAATCTTTTAAATTCTTGGAGAATTCGAAATATGACTCAAAATAAATATACCCCTGCGGACATGCTGCATACTACAAACCTTTCACATATTCTCTACATCAGTCAAAGGCATTCTGTGGGTAATGTGGAATTGTAATTTCGTATCCTACTAATTTACTCGTCAACTTGGCTCATTTTGAGCCCACATCTGCACACATTTTGCATAGGTCATCCTTCGTTGTCATTTTTGCACCGACGACGTACTAATTAAAGAAGCAACTCCAAAGACGAAATCAAAAGGCGTAGTATATGCAAAAGCTCTCGTCTGAGCTTCGCGTCGTAACAACGATACCGCTGGAATTAGACCTTTCTATGTTTTTCTTTCAAAAAAAGAAAAAAAGTGATCGAGTTGTATAGGTTAGAGCATCTGATAAAGCTTCTTTAATCGATAGCCTCAGCTGAAGGGTTTTTTCCTTGTCGACAAAGTGATTACAAATGCGAGATAATTTAACCATCGTGTTTCCTTTAGGATTTTACGTTAGCAACGGTGAAAAAATTTTATACTCGATTTGTAGAAGAAAAAGGAATCGAGGATGGCGCAAAGGAAGGGATGCAGAGCCTTTAATATAATTCCGAAGTTTAAATTCCGATTGAACGCATCGTCTGTTCCGTATTCATTTGCAATTCGCTTCAGCGTGTTTTCATAAAAAGACGAAAGTTCCGCGCTAATTTAAATTCGCCGACTGTATTGACGAATTGGGAAGTATCATCCATAAATCAACTGTATGTATATAGCTACATGTACGAAACGTACAAGATGGAGGAAAAAGAAGGAAAAAATTACTGTTTTTTTTTTGTCGGCGAAGATATCGACATGAAAGACGAAGACGCGTTATATTGAAACAAATTGACTGGCAGATTATTGTTTTTCGCGTACTCGGCGTCGTCCTTTGGACCGATAATTTATTCAACGTGCGCCTCGAAGGGTTGAATTTTTTTCCTCGTATCGCGAAAAACCCCGACTGTTTTTTTCGGAGGTACATGGAAAAAAATGAACGAAACGAGACGACGAACTAACGATGAAAAAAACATATATGCGATTATGTATTAAGACAGGAGGGTGAAAGCCCGAAGGGGTCTGTTTGTCGGCCGTATAGGAAGTAAATGCCGGGGAAGAGTAAGGGAGAAGTGATTTGTGCGTTGGATGCCGCGGGACAGGTGACATTTTCAATTTTTTATATCTATATTAGTTTTTAAAAGCGATGTTATTCGATTTGAAATATCAAAGATTCGATTTCGATAACAAATAGTTCGTTTTGTGCCTTTTTTTTTCGGTGTTTCAAAACGTTATATGAGATAGCGTTTGTTTTCCCCTTCGTGGTGTTTTTTTCTCTCCATGTAACTTTTGGATTTGGTTGGGAAATGGAAATATATAGTAATCATGTTATTGAACTTAAATCGTGCGCGGTGTTTTATTCTTCGTCGAGAATAAACGTTCGCAATGAAATTTAATCGTCGATAGCGGGTACGGAAATGTTATTTACCGATGTGAATAGCGACGTTTCATGTTGCCGGACTTTCCTCCTCGTTGATGTCCTATATGTACAAATGTTCGTGTATTAAAGGTAACATAACGTCATTGTGAAAAAAGTGCACTTATGGATGTGGAATTGACTGGTGAGAACGTTTCTGTAGTGTTTTTCAAAAGCATCATTCGTCGAGTGATCGATGGAATTGGGACGATTCGTATTGGTGAATGAATCCACTTTTACCTATTGTGAAGTATGTACATACAAAAGAAGGTAGAGTTCGATTATCGACGAACTTTGCGCTTTTTTCCTTCGACAGGGTTGAGGAAACGTGTTTGCGACGTGGAGTCGAATATTACGTTGATTAATGCCTTTGAAGATGTGTTTAGGTGAATTTTTGTACATAGATGTACAATAAGTTGCATAACTTCGCGACGAGGCGAAGATCACGATGCCTTGAGATATGATATGCAACATATTACGCCAGTGTGTTGGAATGTTTGCATAGCTCGTTAGTCTAGGCAACAAGTATGACAGTTTCGGATGTGGTGATGTGGAAGTAATTGCATAACTGTGGTTTTCAAGGAGATGGCGAAATTGTTCCCGCATAGAAGCGAATATGCAACTTAACGTATAATCGCGATGGAATGTCAGCGTGTAGGGTGCTTTGAAGGCGAATGCGTATGTGGTGTTTGATTTTCACGTGCTAATGACGAGTCTCCGTGGTGTATTTGATCGGTGTGCGTTGCGTTCACGTAAATTGTCAAAAGTGAGGGTGGTGCTGTTGGCCAAAATGAATCTTGGTCGGGAATTTCATTTCGAAAGATGCGTTTGAAGTATGATTGAAGTTGTCGCATTTTCGATTGAATTTTATCAAAGTTTAGTTAATTTTTGTATTCGAGCGTTATTTTTTCGTTTACTTTATTATAAAGAGATTATGACGTCGTGTAGCGTAATTCTCAATCTGTCACGTTTTTACTTTTAGCCGAAAAATGTGTTCAAAGTTTTTGCACATATTGAAAAAGTTGTCGAATTACGAGGCTCTGTATCCTGGGATGTAATTTTTACTTTGTGAATAATATGTATATGGATATGCGTAGAACTGAGGTTTGCGAGAGGTGGTAGGGATTTTATAAATTTTACAATTTTTACGTACTTTTTTATTCTTAATATCGTTCCTAACTGCGTTGTTTTTGCAAAGTTTTTTTTTTTTTTGGGTGAAAAGTGTGAGGTCATGTTGACCGTTTTAAGGTGAACTTTTTTCTTCAAGTTGTGGGGACTGGTTGGCTTTTAAGGTGGTTTTTGTATTGATTAAAATTACTGGACATCCTTCGATAAACAACTTTCAGTGAGTTGAAGCAATATACGATAAGTTTGGTCAATTCTCCACGTTTATTGTGAAAAATGACCGGAAATAAGACACTCAATGTGAAATATTTTCCTCGAACGATATACACGATGAATACCTATGAAAAAATTATGGAACGAGGGAACCCGGAGGGCAACATTGTGCTTTCACGTGAGATATGAAATAGCCCAATGTGTGAACATGGCAAACAAAAGTGATCTAAAAACTTTGGCTATTGTAAACAAAACCTCGAGTAGAGATGGTTGATTTAGTAAGCTTCTTAGGTACTATTTCATGGGCTGAAAAGCTACTGGTTGAAATTCACGCAACTTTTTGGCGGGAGTTATGTAATACACGCGATCACAAGTGGTGAGGAGTGAGTTTGCAGAAATATGAAGGATGTATGAGATCCTTAATGGGGACTAAGTGAAGGAAACAATACTAGCGGACGTGCTGTGAACGTAAAATCGGCAATTTAAGGATAGATTCACGTTTTCTCGATAAATCTGCGTCGTCGGCAGCAGCAGCAGATCACCATTGACTGGTCAATTCATCTTGTACTTTGGCGGATGTGCGATACTACTTGTGTAACTTCTTGAAACGAAAAGTGGCGCTGGAGACAAACGCGAAACGAAAATATCGCGGGTCTTTCGCAATCGACGAACGGTGGCGAGTGTTCGCGTGTGTAATTCGGCGTCGTCGATGAAAGGGGGGGAGCATGCGACGCAGGGGCTAGTTTACGGTGTACGTAGCGCGTCGAGTGGTGTATCGGCGACGTGTGTACGACGGGAATGTATATAGTTCCGCAAAGGCTCGGATGATAAAGGGCACAAGAGGCGGGGTGTGTTTACGCTAAAGTGTGCGGTCTTGCGAGCTAACATTATAGCGCGGCGCGTTGTAAAATGAACTTCTACAATTGTTTAACTTTTGCACATTAATCACAAACGTAGTCGACACCTCCCATCTGGTTGTGAAATTACATCGTAACGCGGCCTCGATATATACGGCGGTGTGTGTGTATGTGTGTGTGTTGCACGTAATTCTCGTAATTCATCTATGTATACACGACTATACAACCCTTCGTCGCCTGGATGGGGCCAGGGGCGAAGATGAAAATTTCGCATTGCGTATATCGACGCGAACGCGCAATAGGTTAATTTTTATGGCCGCCTCGTAATGGAGATATTTTTTCAAAATGTTGGCGGCTCTGTGAACGGTTCTGGAGGAGGAGGGCGGGCGTGCGAAAAGAAATACACTTATTGCCGTCGGCGTTGTAAACAAGCCGAAGAAGTTAGGAGGCGTCGATCCGCAGAATGTACCGGTGAAGAGGGACGAAGAACAGAGTAGGAAAGAGTACGTAGAATAACTCTCGGCAGATGTACTCGACTGTGTGTTTTTGTGTTGTGTACATTTTACAAGTACCAAAGTTATGCCCGCGGAAGAGAAAAAGAGCCGAAGGACGGGAGGAGGGAGCTAGTGTAAACGTTAGGATATAGAGTTAAAACTACCGTCATAAAACAGTTGTCATAAATCAAAGGGAAGAGGTGACATACGGCAATTTTTATCTGCTACTCGACGTAAAATAATGCAGACGTAATCTTTTAAAATAACTAGAAGAGAATTTTTCCTTACATGCGCCATTTTTTATAATAACAAGCGAAGTAAAAGAGGTAAGGGATTTAAATTCGGCTGTGTGACATATCCGCGTAGACAATTTTAAATTTTACGTTAAAATACCCCCGAATTGTACCCGAGAGAGTAGCACGGCGGCAGGCATAAACGAGCTCGACATAAGTTACGTAATAAATTTTAAGTTGTCATTTTTTTCGCTGTTGTTTGTCGTTGCTTTCGCGAGAGGATTAAACGTGCTGTTTCGGTAGGAAAAAGAAGTCATTTTGTCGCTTTATAATACGCGTAAATTACCGACCGTTGCGAGCTAAACGTACGGATTTGGTATTTTTTGGCATACGCACCGGAGTGTTCTAATAACGCGTTTTAAGCAGCTCGAGTATCAAACTCGGAGCGTTAAGGTCGAATAAGATGGTCGAGTGACGTGCGACGTTGCGGTTTTTTATCACAAACGAACCATCGGCCAGGTAGAAAGTTCTTTTTGGTAGGGCGACACAAAGGTGTGTAGATGGAATATGTGGTCGGAAGGATACACGTTCAATGTGGTATTTTATCGGAGATGCGGTTAGAGATTTTTAAACGGCGTCGTATGCCTTATCGATGTTGCGGTTAGTCGAGCGTATTTTAGTTGGAAGGCTGCAGCGGTGTGTTGTCTTTGAAATCGACACTGTACTGTGAGCTGTTTAGGGTACTTGTGGATAGATGAAGGGTGCCTTGGCATTGATCGAGCTTCGAAGCGGGAAATTGTCGTATGATGTATGAATATTAGAAGTGAGTATAGTGTTCGTGTTTTGGATTTATTGATGAGGATGTTCATTGGTGGTTTTTCATGTAAGGTGAGTCGGGGTTTGTTTATAGGAATGAAGAAATGGTCTAAATTGGGGGAATACTTTGTGAAATGTCATTAACCTGTTTTTTCAAATAATCATTTCATTTCCGTTATTCCTCCTTTGAAAGAGACGAGTTGAATGGATTTGCAGCGTAGACGTATAAAAAGTTGCATAACTCGTGGAAAAAGATGCTCCTGCAATGTGATGGTTAGGCAAAGTATTAGACTTGTATGCTAAAACAGGTGTTGCTGAGAGGATGAAGGGAGCTAGTGACCTTTTGGTATGATTTGAATAGTTAATAAAGGCAGAGCCGTTGAGAGCAAAAATGGGCTCGTGACAAATGTTTTGGGACCCCTCCACGGCAATGGTTTCACTGTATCCACTTATTCAGGCCCTTCAAGAATGCTGGGCATAGAACAAACTGTCCCTTTTCCTCTCCACTGGCTCACATTTACGGTGAAATTTCATTGTTTTTGCCATTTTGGAACAATTTACGTCATGAGTCTCAAATGAAAATGCTGTAGAAAAGAAATTATGCAATTTTACTGGAGAATTGAAAAACAAAACGAACTTAGAGCATGCTCCCTTCCTAAATTCTGTACTTAGATACATCATAATGGCCTGGCTTTTCGAAAATCTGATTAAAACAAAAAAAAACAGCCAAAATACGAGTTTTAGTGCTAAGGTGTTGTAAAAGTTGCATATCTCTCGAAGAAGGAAACGTTGAAATTACTCCTTAAATGAGCCGATTATGCAAATTATCGTACCCATGTGATAGAATGTTTGCGCATCGGCTTATAAAGGCAACAAGTATTGTATATTCGTTTTTAGGCAGTGAAATGTGTGTTGGTGGTTTTTGAGGGAGTTTGTTAAGAAAATGTAGATCGGAGGTGAATTGCAAAATGAACATGAAGAAGTTACAAAATGAATCCCTTAGTCAGATGAATTGAAAAAAATATTTTAAATCAGTTCTTTGGTGGAATTGTATTCGAAAGTTTTTTATTTTAATTCGATTTTCGTTTAATTTCTTTTCTATGCAAATGTAATATCTCATTTTATTCGTTGCTTTTTTTTAACCGTCCCTAACTAATATAAGCGGTTTAATTTGAAGATGATAAAAAAACTGTGACGTTTCAAATACTTGGTGAACTCCGTCGTTGATTCGTTGGAAACTGGAAACATTTGAGGAGGCGGCCATCACGAGAAGCTGGAGTCATCATGTGCAACGGTAAACCGGTTGTTAAGAATGGTTGATTCTTTTACGCTGATTGGTTCTTTCGTCGGATGTGTTTTGTGACTCGACGAGCGTAACTGGTTTATGCGTTTATTGATGTGGGAGATGTTTATTATTCAAAATGGCGTCAACAGAAGGC
The DNA here is from genome assembly GCA_003261595.1 of Maconellicoccus hirsutus. NCBI lineage: Eukaryota > Metazoa > Arthropoda > Insecta > Hemiptera > Pseudococcidae > Maconellicoccus > Maconellicoccus hirsutus. The sequence goes on from QBDW01000328.1 coordinate 122,811, forward strand.
GTTTCTTGGCGAAGAAAGATACACGATGGAGTCACGAATCCGTATACCGAAGATATTCATTCGATTTTTCCATGCGAACGCGTTAAACTCCAAAAAAAATGCTGGAACGGTCACGAGAGGAACGAAATTACAAAAAATTACGCTGGATGGTCGCATCATGGTACTTCGTTGTGTATCATGAGATCGGAATAATGCTGCGTTGGCTCGATTTACACGTGCCAGTTGGGAAGATGCATTGCGAAACGTCGATACGGCAGAAAATGGGAAATATGGGCGCGGGGCGTTCAAGCAAACTACATCGGATTGAAATCGAACACGATACGGTGGCGCGGGCGTTCAACGAACGAGAAAAAATGTTTTATTTATGTCGATAAATTTACAAAAAGCGGTGTTTTCGTCGAACGTATAAAAAATAGATGGTCGGAAGTGGATTCGTGCTATTGTCTACGCGCACAGACGCCGAATAAGCTGGAATGCGTGATGACAAGGAGGAATACGTTGCATAAGTGTTGGTTTTTCGTTGTTGGACGATTCAAGAATGGAGTTTTGTACAAGATGTGGTACACCGGTGTACCTTTGTATGACCGAAAAAGCGTACTTTTCGAACACCGTATATACATTTCGCGAGAGAATGGTTTTTGCATCGGGTTACAAAATGGAGTAAAACATGCTGCGTCGGTGCAATGAGTGCGAGCGAGATGGAGTGATTTGTTGTAATAGCTTCATTAACGAATTGCCTTTTCCGTTGCGGCGCAACTCTCCGTTTCTGTTCCGCGTTTAATAGTTTTCGTTTTTAAGTGAAACATTCCGTTGGCTTTAAAATTGTTAAGTCGAGCCGGGCGTCGCATTGCGATTATTTTAATTGCTTATTGTATATATATATACAACACGGGTAAACGTGTATAAAACAATGCGAAATACGGATGCTGTGCCTCGTTTGGCGGCGGCGACAACGACCGTGTTGTAAGAATTATGCTTTAATTTTTGGCCGCTATGTGGAGACGTGCATATAAACGCCGAGGTATATGGGCAGGTTAATTGCACGTGTAATAAAACCGACCAGAGCGCTGGAGCGTGGTGCTGGAGTTGTTATGAGGATGTGTGAACGAGGTGTTTTGAGGGGGTGAGATGTATGTCGGGATGTGCGTGGGGGTTGGCTTTTTCAATTGTTGATGCTCCTTCAATTTTTCATCAAGGCGGAATATTTGTGAGATATTTTTGGTAAATATTGTAAAATACTACAAATTAGGTGATTTACAAGTTGTATTTATTTGCAATATTTTTGGAGTTATTGGGTTGGAAATTTTCAATGCTGTTTAAATCCTTAAATTTTAAGTTTATGCAAAATATGCACTTTACATTTTCGATAGATCTTGTTATTTTCTTTAAATCGAGTTATATGCTTAATTCTCCATTTCTGAGTTTTACTGAAGTTCTCGATCTCACAAGATTTCGAAATTTTTCAATTCGTCGAATTTTGGACTCAAAACACAGTTGGTAATTGTTATTGATGTTATATTGAAAAAACGTTCAAATACTTTTTAATATTCCCAGCGAACTATATCTCGCGAAAATTCATCCACCTGCGGAAATTCCAAGTTGGAAATTATCATGTGAAGATTACAATTGTAAGAGTAAATATGTCGCATCGAACAGCGTGATTCGGGCAAACTCGATATATTTATAAATCCTCTTCTTCGGGAATTACAATAAAACCACGTACAATATCGTCGGAATCAAATTGACCAAAACCAACGTAATAGTTTACCATCGAACGTGAAGAAATCCGCGTTGCTTGGACCAAAGAAGCAGCAGAGGGTCGAGGGAAATCCCGTGCACATATGTACGACGATATGTTTACCGACGCTTCGTATTATTATTTAACCAAACCTGACGCTGGATGTTGATTCGCGTCCCCGCGGCTGCCGACAATCGGTAATATGGCGAATAAATACGAAGGTACGGTGGTGCGAAACGATAAGATAAATATTTGTACGACGCGAGGCGAAGTAAACACGGTTTGGCGTCTCGCGGCGATGTATTTTCACCTCGCGTTATCTGCAGCGGCTCGGCGTCGAACCGTGTTAAGCTTCGGGGCGGAATTATCGACGATTCGTGGTCAAAACGGAGGCACCAGAGGAGAGTTGGCTAATCACGGATGGAACGATGTTGCTGAAGAAGATAGGCGCTGAAATAACGTCGAATTAGAAGAACGATACGAAGAGGGAGGGGGGTTGGAATTTCGTCATATCCTACGTCTTTTTTTCCTCTGTCATTCAACGCAATTCGAACTTTACTCGCGAGATGTTTTTTTCGCGCGCTGAGATAATTTCATTATTTTCGAAATATCTTTTTGTCGTATTTTCAAATACGCGGAAGTAAACGAGACAAGCGAAGTTGAAAAAATTAACGATAAAAATTTGGCGAATTTATGCGGAAAAAATCTTCCAAGCTGGAACGATTTCGCATTTTCGATATTATTTCGGCATTCGAGGCAGTTAGCTCGTGACGAGAGACGAAATAGCGGAATTATTCGAGGGGGTTTCTTTTCGGCTACGGTCGCGTAAACGGTGTTTTTTCGGAGGGGAGGGGGTCGAGGCATTTTTTTTCCTCGTTAAACGTAATTTCGCGCGATATATGAAGCGCTGCGTAGTACGTACGTCATTCGAAACGATGGAAATTTCCGTAGGTTTGTTCTCTAGACGACGAATTCGTCTTTGTAACAGGCTCGTTTGACGAGTTATGTGGGTGAAGTTAGCGTAGAAATGGGGGTAAGACAATAAAATAGGCCGCCATCGCGACATCTCAAAGTGTAAAATTTTTTCGCTAAATTCGTCTCCGAAATGACGTACATTTTTGTCGAGAGAAACCGTTTATTTGAAGAGGGTGAGGGAGGGTGTTGGCGGTAATGTAAGGCAGACGGTGAAATGAGAATTTTACATGAAACGGCGACGAAAAAATACCGTTTTTGGAAAAAAAACGGGAATCAAAGTATTGTGGTGTTTTTCAATGGAAAGAGAAAGGGTCATGGAGGGTTGTAGTTTTGCGAAATCGGGTCGAAATTGTACGCGTGAAGCTTCGATGGTTTCTTTGTTGTACGAAGAACAAAAAATTTGGAAAATGAGCTCAGGGGAGAGGGAAAAGTGATGGTTTTGCTGTTCCCTTATTTTAATTAAATCCTTGACTCTTTTCATCACTCGTGTTTTCGTATCGCGTTGTCATGTCTGAAAAAATTCTCAAGTTTTAGAAATTTTCTGCACTACTCCCTTACTCGTTGCTCTTTTCATTACTCCCCCTCTCTCTGCGCGTTATTTTTTTCATAGATTTAATGAAACCGAGACAAAAATTTACAAAAGTACATCAAAGATTTATCAGCAAATGTTGCCCGACTGTTTTAAGCGAATCCTCCCCCCTCGTAATACTTTCTATTTATAATACGATTAAAAAAAAACAAAAGTTGGGGAAAAATTCGACAAAAGTTTCGCGTTGGTTCTCGAATCGTAACGGTTTTTTCTGGTTGAAAGGACTCGTCTCGTATGACCGATTAAAATTGCACCCGACCTCGTCTATGTCTGGTGTCCTTTTTCCCCTCCCGGCAACCCCATTCGCCTCATTTTTATTGATGATAATTTTGCGACGAGGTACTTGAGAATATTTGACGTGAGAAAATATGAAAAGTTTTCGGTACAACGAACGAGATTGATGAGACACGGTGGGAAGGTTGAGGGGGAGTGGAAAGTACACGAAATCGAATTAAAACCGTAATGTAATTTTTCCGGGTTTTCTTCCCTTTTTTGGGGTTTTTGCTAAATACGTGGAAATGCTCGCGTTGGGGAAGCAAAGGGTGTAAATCGTCTATAATTACGAGTTTTTCTCTTTGATGTTCGACGTTGTGAGAAGAAGGAAAATTGGATCGCGAATCGAAACGAGCAGTAGGAGGAAAAAAATTGGAGAATAGACGTATAGAATGGGGAAAGGTAATACAAATGTCGAAGTTGGAAAATAGACGTTGACGAAAAAAGGAGAAATTAAAGGAATGGGCGAAAGTTGAACGTTCTTTGGTGGTGAATTTTCGTCGAAATTATTTAATCGCCGGTGTTCCGCCGCTAATAATATGTTCGTCGATTAAAATTTTTTTTTGCTTCAAATGCTTCAAATTTAGTATTTTTTTTTCAAATAAATAATAAAGAAAAATAACGGGAACACGTTGGTACGAGGGAGTTCAAAATAGCGGCTTGATTCGCGAGAGAGGGGGGGAGATTTTTTACCGAAAAAAAAATCCGTCTCCGCGAACGGAAACCTTTTATGTGGCCGTCTCTCGTCGTCGTCGTTCTCGAACGTGTATAAAGAAAAGGCCTTTGAACGATTTTTCAATTTTAAAACTACATAAATTGGTAAAAGAAACGAAGACGAGGTGAGGGGGAAAGTAGAAAAAAGTACTTAAAAAGTTTACGATTGCGACGTGGATTTTTTGACGATAAAATTTTGGTGGTTGGAGGAGGCGACGAAGTGTGGTACAGTTCGGCATTTAATATTAAAATGAGGAAGCCCCCTTTGCCTTGTTTCGTATTCGATGTACGGCGATACTCGGGGGAGCATTTGATCGACCTTGAAAGAGATTGTAATTTGTATGTGTAAAAGTTATAAATCACGCGAAACGAGCCGCTTTGAGAAAAAATTTCGAGTGATTTTCTTTTGATTTGGAAAAGTTTTCGCGTGTTTTATTATTGTATCGTTGGATCGTGGAAGATGCGGGGTACGGGGGGAATACAAGAGAAAAGCTATTTTATTTTCGTGTTTTTTTTCAAGATTTCGTGGGTTTTTTCAAAATGCGAAACAGCGATTAATTTATATTTTTATGTTTCGCGACGCTTCACGAAGGAAATGTATTTTTTTGGTTTGGAGTTTTTTGGGCGAATTTTTGAAAATTTATAAATTCCGATTTTCGTTGTTATTTTGGAAACGAAATAAGAAAATTCTCTTCATTCCAAGTGTCAGTGGGTTATTTTCCGATAGAATCAGCGCATTTTTCGGAAATTTCATCTTGAACGATTCATCGAAGAAGACGACACGTGAGCGAATTACACGTGTTTACCGTTCGGCCATGGGCCAGATGTTCAATTGAAGATGTTAAAGATTCAGAGATAGGGGGTTCTCTATGATTCGAAATTTCGGTGTATTGCATATTGCAGAAGCATCTGCCAAGTGAATTTCGAAAGTGCCTTTTCGTTTGTAGTATTTTTTTCAAAGCATCGATGCTGTTGACGTTCACCGAAGTAACGTTGCGTCAAAGGAAAAGGAAAAATTAGAAATTTGGAAAGGTTTCCAACGACCTTGAGCCTGCCGTCTCGTGCGCTACGTCGTTTCGTGGCGTTCTTCGGCGTAACGAGCTTCTTTATTCGACGATATTTCTCGATGATTAGGCGCGCGTTTTCGATACATTGAACTTAATAGCGCGATGGATGGGGTGCGGAAGGCGCGATCGAGTAAAAGACGCCTAAGGTAGATAGGTGGATAGATTTTCAATAAAATGTTTTACAAACAACTTATAACAGCCGTATGATTACTGATAAAGGTTATTTATGGAATCGGTTACGGTTATACGACGCTGCGTCGTATATACGCAGCGCGTTTGAGAAAGGAAACCGTATATGGTGCCCTGTATACGCGATATATAAATAATACGAAAACGTTATTTATACCGGTTAAACGGGCGTTATAAATCGTATTATTTTATCGGCCTGTGGTAACGTCAAACGAATTGTATTCTCGCGAACAACTTACGTCTATTATTTCTCTCGGGTGAGATAAAGTATCCCCGAATGTCGGGCTCGATGGTATAGAAAAGAAAAGTTGATTCAGCGAGGTACTTACGCAACACATGCACACACGACTTTATTCTTGTACGATGTAACGTAAAATATAAAGGTGGAGTTTTTCGTTCGATTCGAATGATATAATTATAAGGTTGGGTCGTTGTAGATTTGATCGAGAAGATGGAATTTAAATGGAGATCTGATCGCAAGAGGATTTTGTAGGAAAATTGTAAAGAAGAGGTGTTTTAATTAATCAACGCTTTCAATTTCCGATCAACTTTTTACGTGATTCATCCTGCTTAGTCCGAAGAGAAATTTATTACGATATCTCTAAAATTTTAACGATTTGGAAAAAATATTTCAAGGTGATGGAACATGCAGGAGTATAAGGTGTTACATTCCCCTCTAGAATCAGTAAAATTATGTAATATTCGACAAAATTGGAAGTATTCAATAAATTTGTATATGTAAATTCAAGTAATGTTGGTGTTGAAATGGAATTTAATTAGGTTGATTCTAAAGCATAAAAAAATTGTTTAATAATATTCCTGCCTAAAAATATATTATTCGAATTGAAATTTAATTAATATACATTTTATATTTAAAATCAACAATACTGATCTTTTTTCAACAAATTTTCACTTAAATCTTATTAATTTTATATATATAATATTAATTTTGAATTTTTAAATAACAATTTACATTTAAAAAAAATATATATTTTAAGGCACTTTATGTTATACATATAACCTTGTAACGTTAAATATCAAATAAAAAAAAAATAATAAATAATTCTAATAAAAAATAAAATTAATTAATTATATTTGCTAGAGCAAAATTGATTTTTTTATTGAATAGAAGGATTTCATTCGGGAAATTTTCAGATCTTAGGGAGGGGGGTTCTTTCGTCACTGGATTTTAGGAGTGGATTTCATATGATTTATGGAAATTATGACCAAAAAATATTAATTTTTTGATTATTCATCAATTTTGTTTTTTTTTTTCGTTATCTCAAGCTTTCTTTTATCGTTTAAATCGAATCGTTGCAACCAAAGTTACAACGATTCCGAGAATCTCAAATTGACAATTTTATTCATCGATTTGAAGGCAGAAGAGCAGATGTTGAAAATTTTTCAATACTGCAACCAAAAGTGGCGGATTTTGCTGAGTGGTACTGGTACACCAAAGGATCAATTTTTCCGAGTAATATTGGTGGAAAATCCAAAAGAGGGATGTTAGGGGAGGAGAGGGCAGTTATATTAAGACTGTGAAATTTATGGGACAAACTAGTGGTCTAGCGTTTTTTCAATTTTTTTACAAACGCGGAAGCTAAGTTCAAGGTGTCTGAATATGTTTGGAAAAAAGAAAGAATTGACTTTTATGAGCACAATTTTTTGTGATTTTTTCACTTGTAATATTTTATTATATATGAAAAAAAATTAGTGCAAAAAAAAACGTGTAATGTAAATTTTCCACAATTTTTACGGCGGGCGAAATTTCAACTTGTTTTTGGAAAAATGGTATTTCGTTGCAAAGATCATGGTTACGAAATGTTTTAAAAAACGTTTGAAATGCCGTTATAAAGTTGTAAGGAAATTTTTGTCATTTTTTTCTCTTGGTTTATTCGGAAGAAAAAACAAGGCTTTTTTGAACGAGCCAAAGAGATACAAGATCGGATACTTAGTTCGGGGTGAGAGGAGGGAATAACAAATTATACAAATAAACATGGCTTTTTAATACTACGTGTTTTTTCTTAGGTATCAAACACTGAAATGTAGCGCGTGAAAAAATCCTCGAAAATTGTGCTCGAGTAAAATAAAAGGCAATTTTTTCTTCTTTCCAATCATATCGAACATTTCGGATTTCGCTTCTTCCGAGGTTCGCGAAAAAATATAAAAAATCAAAGCATCACTAATCAGTCCAATAAATTTCACATATCTGTAAATTCTTCGAGTGACGACGCAGAAACGAATACTTTTCACGGTGGTGGGAGCAATTCGTGGCGGAATTTTCCTTCGTATTTTCATCGTCTTTTGGAAAATTGCACGAATAAGGGCGCCGGACGGTCGCGGTCGGTATGGTTGTTCCTTATGGTACTATGCACCTCGCGAATTCACGCTATTGTGAAAGTTTCAAAACTACCTCGAACACCGTCGAAGAGTCTGCGATAGTTTGTAGACATGAGTATGTATGCGTGTGTTGGTGCATTTGCACAGAATCATATCGATAGCGTTGGGAAATTGATTCTCATTTACGCCGATTGTACACAAACGATATTTACTCGGTATTGTCGTTTTCACGATATAGATATGTAACGTATCTATACGAAGTTGGTTGTTTGAGCGTGTGCGCGTGTTTTTTCTATTAACATCGCGTATTGGCGCCCTACGACTGGAGTTCTCCTTTGGCTTTTTGAGCAGCGCTTTTTGGCGTATCGAAATCGATGCTGTATGCTTTGGTTGTTTTTTTAGCTCATTTCGCAGCTGTACGCTTCATCGTAATACGTTCGGAGAGGTTACGTGACGCGACGGCGTGGAAGCGTCGGTGGAAGGTGTGG
>QBDW01000329.1:0-12740 GCA_003261595.1 Maconellicoccus hirsutus
AGCGAATTTTCAAGCGACGAGTGCGACAAATGATGCGCGATAGACGACGATTGGCGAAATACTTGGATAATCCAAGACGCCTGAATGCCCCTCGAAAGCCAAGCAAGAATAATTGCGATAAAAAGCGAAAAGCGACACCAGAGGAAACCCGATACTCTTATAAACGAAGTAGATATAATCACATTGAACCTTTATTCTCACATAATCAACGACCACTACGAATTTAAGCATAAGAATATGTTAAATTGTAACTTTAAGATTAAAAATATCACAATAAAATTGATAACTAATTTGCAGTCTTCTTTATTCCTTGAAAAAAAAAATGGAAAAAACTTGACTCGAAAAAAAATTGAGTTCGCACCTCGAAAGCCAAGCAAGAATAATTGTGATGAAAAGCGAAGCGAAATCCAATCCATGTGGTGTTTCCTCGAGAAAAGCCAAATATAACGATATGCATCAAATGCTCGATATTTCTTCAATGCGAAGGCCAATGAAAATATGATGTTAGTTTTAATTTGTTAGGCGTAAGAAATTGTTATTGAATAACCATAAATTAATGAATAAAAAGATAATACATAACTCAACATTTAAATTTAATCATAAAGAAAACTTCTCTAGTAGATGAAATAAAATTACGAGATCATTCTATTGGTAATGTTTGCACTTTTAGGTGAAGCTTTTGTAGGCAAAATTGCATACGTGATCTTACCTTTTGGTGACGTTTAATTTAAACTAAGGCTCCTTTCATATAAATTGAAAATTTCATTTGTTATACAACATATGCATAATAATTGAATATAAATTAGTAATAAGACAATATGTCATGTGAACTCAATTTTTTTTCGAGTCAAGTTTTTTCCATTTTTTTTTCAAGGAATAAAGAAGACTGCAAATTAGTTATCAATTTTATTGTGATATTTTTAATCTTAAAGTTACAATTTAACATATTCTTATGCTTAAATTCGTAGTGGTCGTTGATTATGTGAGAATAGAGGTTCTATGTGATTATATCTACTTCTTTTATAAGAATATCGGGTTTCCTGTGGTGTCGCTTTTCGCTTTTTATCGCAATTATTCTTGCTTGGCTTTCGAGGGGCATTCAGGCGTCTTGGATTATCCAAGTATTTCGCCAATCGTCGTCTATCGCGCATCATTTGTCGCACTCGTCGCTTGAAAATTCGCTCAAGAGCAGGGCTCGACTGATAAATGAAATACCAGCTCCTGCTCACTGTCATTGCCGCTTGCATAGCGGAGGGATTCAGCATTTTGAATACCATCGTCGAAATTTCTAGTGGCAAAGCACCAATAATGTCAAATTTATTCTCGGTATTCAACATTTTCGCAAACTTCACTTTTTCACTTTGCAGAGCACTGTTTCGTATTAAGATGCGTTCTGTTCCGTGGTTAGTTCGCGACTAACGTTAAGGCAACGCCCTTCGAACTACGTAAACGCGCGAAAGGGCGTGGCACGAACGCGACCAACTGGCGCGAGCCAATCAAAGAGGGGAGATTGGGCGTGGTCTTCTGCGCTCTGTTGCAACGTACGTGACCACGAATCGGTTGGACGTGATTTCCCATACTTTGTTGCAGCATATGTGACCATTAACCTTATTGAGATTTACGATTACTACTATTTGACTAAATATTTCGCGGATATATGTAAATTCTACAGATTTCATACAGGTAGTTATGAAAGAAATGCTAACGCGAGGTAATCCTACGGTTTACGTTTATGTTTATTGAAATTTCCACGAGATTAACGTGTATTTGATACGTTTCGAAATAACGATGTATTCGTTTATGAAATCAGAAAAAATTGTGAACCGAGGTTAAGAAGTTTAATCGAAGTTCCCTTCGATATTGGCTGTTTTGCGGCTTATTTTGCAAACATCTTTGATAATGGTGTGTAAGCATAGACGCCATATATAATATTGAAAGGGAAAAAGAACCGAAAGGAAAAAAAGACGAGGCGGCACATTATGGCAAAATCTTGTAAACGCGAGACGTGTTTGTATATAGTATACTGATACATAGTACAGGATACGACGGGTATATGTAAAATTTACAGATTAATAAACCGACGCGTACACAAATTTTGCACTTTATACGTTTAAAGTCAGCTATTTGAAAATCCATTAATAATAAAAAAAAAGCTTTTTTCGTATGATACCTCGGGTATATATACGACAACGGCGGTGGAGCCAATTCACGCTCTTTATAGATACCGTTAAAGCCTTAATGTTGCGAATAATGCAGAAAAGCCTATATCGATATTGAATTTTTTTTTTCACCCCGACGCTCGTTCGCTTATAAGGTTACCCGGATATTGAGACGCGAGAGAAACCGAAAAAGCGAAAAAAAAGGTCGCCTTTAAATATTTCCGATAAATATAATTAAAACGTGCCAAATTAAATTTCTTTTCATGCTTGGTATCCGGCTTAAAAGTTTATTTCACTTAATAAATCTTTACTCTTCGGGGGCTTTTACTGTATCAAATCAGGTAGGCGGCGGTATAACAAATTGCCCACGTCGCTAGAATTTCAAATACGTCATTTACGATGAACTCGTAAAGCTTTTATTGTTATTGTTCGGGCAAAAAGAATTCCTGCGAATCGGAAATTTAACAGTCGTCCGGAATGTTTTTCGTACACTTGGCGTAGAAATATTTTCATTTTCTAAATCCCAGCTGAAGAAATTTTATACGTTGAATTACAAATTTTACTTTTTACGGGGCTCGCTCGTTCGCGGATCTTTTTCCCTGGGAACTAATTTGATGTTTTATTCAGAGCGGCAGAAAATTTTATAATTAAAAGCTATTAATAATGGAAATGGTTCGGTGCGACTGGAACGCCGCTATCGAGTGTGTCTTCGTCGTTCGCCGTATTCGGCTGCGTGATCGTTGTAACGTGCTTTTTCTCGAAATGCGAATAATTACCGTTCGAGTATTTGATCCTCGATACGTAATAATAAGCGAGATAAATACAACGGTTTTCGCAGCATTATAAGCGGGACGAAGAAGGGGGTGAAAAAACGTTGCAGTATATTTATCATATTAGAAAGGATAGTAAAAAGTTAACTTTATAGTGTTGACTTAGTCCTTCCATGCTTGAGAAATCCGTTTCTCTAATGAAGTTATCTTTAGCTTTCATCAAATTAATAATTAACTCATAACTCCATTCGGACAAGAAAATTTCTGCAACGTTCAACAGCCCAATGGTGGAAAACTTTTTGGAAACTTTCGACGGCAAATAAACACCCAGACAACACTGCTTTTCAACAACAAATAAACACGATGAACTTAACGGGGCTTTACTTTTTAACAACGAAACTCGTACAAACATTCGCTAAAACTCGCAGACTGATAAAAGTTATCTTGTTTCTTAACTTTTGATTTAACTTTTCGTTTTCCTTACACCTAAGGTTTTCTTAATCTTCGCGTTATTGCTGAAATACATACTGCGATGCCCTTTTCTTTCACCCTCCTTCGGCGTATGTATCTCACCGAAGATGGTAAAAGTTTACCTCGATTTTTTACGCTGACAGTGCGGCAGCGTTGTTTTAACATTTGCATAATCATCGTGTCCTGTTTCCGTTCGGGTAATTATTCGTTAAAGATTTTCGGCCACCTTGAGATAAAGCTTGTTAACGTGGATGACAGATTTCGAGGAATAAGTATTTAGCAAGGTCTCCTGAATTCATTATTCGGGCGATGTCAAGTTTATACGCGCAGAACGAAGAATTACTACCTCGATTTCAATGGTTTAAGGTTGATGTATTGTTGTAGGATTCCTTTCTGGTCAAGGTGAATTTTTGGAATGATTGAAAATGAAGCGGAATTTTACTGTTGGGAAGTTGATTCATCGGAGATATTTTCAACGTCTATGGGAGATTGTCTTCTGTGCTGGAATTCGTGGATCACCTGAAACGGCAGAATTTGCGGAAGGAATTGCTGGTATCGATGGATATGTTCGAGGATATCGAGAATAATTAAGGTGAGTGTTTCTGTTGAATTAGAATAATTGATAAGATGGCGATAGAAGGGCGGAAAGACTTACAGTTTTGATGCAAGAAATCTTTTATTTCGGTGTCGCTCATGCTAGAAGTAAAAAAAAAACATCGTTAGTCCATTTAAAAATTTGAAAAAAATCACCTCGTCATCACTTACAGTATTTATAACAAATTACCTGTAAATTACCGGTAAATATTTGTAAATTACTTGTATTTACCGACAAATTATCTGTAATTATTTGTAAATTACTCGTATTTACCTGTAAATTACCGGTAAATTATTCGTATTTACCTGTAAATTACCGGTAAATTACTCGTATTTACCCGTAAATCTCCGGTAAATTACTCGTATTTACCCGTAAATCTCCGGTAAATTACTCGTATTTTCCTGTAAATTACCGGTAAATTACTAGTATTTACCAGTAAATTTTCTGTAAATCACCGGTAATTACCTATTTAATATCAAATTGCCACTTTTGCAAAATCATTACAAAATTACTAGCGCAGCGCAAAATTGAAAATTTCAAAAATTACCACTTCTGACAACACTGATTCTACATTGCGCCTACGATGTGGACAAAATTATCGAGAGCAGAATTAAACTCAGGGTGCATGTCTTTTTGGGTTGTGGGTAGCTGGGTAAGTGAGTACTGCCTCAATTTGTACATGATACTTATCCACTGCAATCGAAAAAAATTGGGCAAAATTGGCTATGTGATTGAATAATTTAAAATATTTCCCCTCCCTCCAGCCTTTTCAAACACTCCTTATGTGGCAAATTGAATCGAACCCGTATAAAACATTAGCTCGCGTTAATTTTTAAACTTCAAAAAATCAAAGAAGAATCGAATTCAATTCGAAGACGTTAAAATTTTACGTAAACTCGCTCTATAGTAATCGAGTAATTTTTAATTACGCGCTGATGAATGTTCCAATATTCAGACGCCGTTACTTGAGACATGTGTAGCTCGTTAAAATACATTTGTAATTCTTGGCTAAACGCCGTCCTCGGTTACGATACTCGTTAGACGACGCACCCTATCGCGGGGATATTATTTTTTCAAACCCGAGTTAAAGTCCGATTCGTCGTTTTGGACAATGAAAAGTGCGTTTATACGGTTAAATATTCTGTTTACGATTGTAACAAGCGTAGCGTAACAGCGAAAGTACGGCACTCGAAAGAGATAACGATTTAGTATGTTTTAAACAATGATTTTTCTTGTTTTTTAACTGAAGTGGTACTTCGGTCGATGGCTTTTGTATTTAAATTCCGTATAAAATCGCGAGGTGCATAAATTTTTCACGAGTACTTTACCATCGCGATGAGGGCTTCTCTCGAGGCAAAATATTGGTTTAGAGTGTAATTAGTATCGTATGCTTGGGTTTTCTTCGAATGATGTTTTCAAGAGGATGCAATGAGGCTGAATGGATTTCCGATCGTTGATTATGTTAGCATATTTTTGGTATCTGAAGTGAACGAAATTCATCGAAGAGCGAATTATTTGGTGAGAAACTCAGAATGTAAAATGATGCGAAATGATTTATACGAGTTGAGGTATCATTTTACTGCGGGTATCCGAACCGTCGTAATTACATGATGCATCGATTTTTGTTGAAAAATTTCGAATGAAATTATGCGCCGTATTTAAAATAATAACTTTATTAATTTTTTAAACGTTGATGAGTGTGATGAGGCCGAAAAAATGATGTTTGTTGAATTATAACGAAAAATTCTGAAGTGGAACAGAAGATACTTCGTTACGTTCGAGCCTAACTTGATAACTGAAGACGTTGTTTATTGTTTCGTATATTTAAGCAAATGGCGAATAGTGTCGGAATTTAAGCAACAAGATTACAAAGTCTTCCGCTTAAACGAAATTTAATCTCATAACAAAATTAAAAAATCTCAATAGAGATTCAGAAATTTAATTCCGTCAACGTCGCGACATTTAATTACGACGAAGTCCAGCCTCCGCCCTAACCGTGGTGTCTCAACTTGGCGGCAAATTTCACCGAGGGAACAGCTAAGCAAATTTAATCACAAAAACGTAAAACGAAACTATGCTTCTTCTAGTCACTGCATCGCGTAAACTTACCGTGGTACTTATAAAAATTAAACTTTATTCTGCCCGACGAAAAGTATTTCTTACCTCGAGACGCGAAGAACGCGGTGGCTGAGAGACCGGAGCAGCCCATAGGGTAAGACGTGGTCGACGAGAGGGAAGAGAACGGAAAATACGAAATTTCGCACAATAAACAAAAACGCTAAGAAGAAAATCACGGCAACACAAACAAACTACCGCGCCTTGGATACGAATAATAAGACAATTTCTGCTCAAACGACATAATTCTCGCTTCTCATTTTCATGTTTTTTTTTTTAGTCTGTTATTACTCTCGATTTGTTAGTCTTTTATATAAGAAAAATGAAAAAAGTTTTTCAGCTTGTATTAAATTTGATTCAATTTTTCTCCTTTTTTTTTTCATTCTTTCCTCGACTCTTTATTTAGAAAAGAGAATGAAAGGATTGGGAAAAGGAGGGAAAAAGTAACTAGTAAGTTAATGAAAGTTATTGTTTGATTTTGCACGGCGTCCGTTAAATCTAGGGCCAAAGCAGGCGAAATTAATAGCTTTACCGATGGTTTACCGCGGTGATGAAAAGTGATAGAATTGCTTTTCCATTTCCGTTGCTGGTTCGACTCTTTATACGCATTTCGTATCTTTAATTATATTTAACTTCTTGACCGAAAGTAGAAATCGTTTATTTAGAATTGATTCGGAATTTAATTAGAAACGCGACGTCGGCGGGCGCGGTTCGTTATCTTTGAAATATTTTTTTAAATTGTATCACGGCCGAGGTGAGCATTGGAAATAATTTTCTCGAAACGACGCGGTCTAATTTTTTATCGTGACGTGTTGGTACGCTGGAGAGTTTCTCGTATTCTTTACACTTTATCTTATAAAAACTGAATATAATCGGTTAACTTGCCAAAGGTTAAATTATTACGCTGTTCGGTTAAAAAATATATATATCAGTGCTAATGGCGTTTCTTATTTATAAATTTTATATTACGCTTCAGGTTGAATTCTGTTCGGCGATTACAACGCACACGATGCGAAGCCGATTCGATAATATTTCAATTCGTTTCTTGAAATTCTTTTCACGTATTTACCCTCGGAGCAACTTTACCGCGTATTACAGCCTTACTCGTCATTATAAACGTATCACTCGAAAGAATCAATAAATATAGTAACGTTTGGAACTTTATCGAAATAATAATTAGCGTTTAACTCTATTTTTCGTGATTTTCCGCATTCGAAGGTATCGAAAATTTTGCCTGGTGTTTTGTTGTAAAATGAAATATTAGAGGCAAGTATTGATTTCGTGTGAAGATATTCGTGAAAATTGTGTAATTTTGAAAAAACAATTGAGGTTTAATTTTAATGTAGTAATTTTCCGGGGGGGGGGGGGATTCGATGAGCAAGATTTTGAAAGCAAATGCGTGTAAAATATTCGTAGTGATTCATTTACCGACTTCAGCTCCTGTGAAGGGATGAGTATGCAATTTATGTTATCGTTATGTTTTCTATTTAATCGTTCAAGCTGATTGCGGATTAAATTGCTCATTTTAGTCGAGGAACCTGCCCAGAAGAAAATTTCACACCTCCCCTCGCTCCCGTTAATTTAACGTGACCTTTTTTTTCAAGAAGTTCTAGAGAGCATATTGGAATAAAATTCAAAAAAATGAAATCGGGGTTTACAAATATGGCAGCTTTTTCGATTAATAGGTGAGAAATGTTTCATAATGTGGATTCTAGGAGGGGGGAAGTGGGTTTACAAAAAAATTGATAATAATTAAAAATGTTCCTTATGAAATTTCCTACATAATGAGTTATCAACATTATTCACGTTCGACGCAGCGTTGTCAGGAGAATACACGAAAAGTAAATTTTATCCCATATTAGCCAATTTATCATCAAATATGGGAGATTTTTCAATGTTTTGTCTGTAACTCGAGAAGTAATAGGTTTACGAAAAAAGTTGTAATAAGTAAAAATATTCTTCATCAAATTCCTCACTAATTATCATATGAAAATTTTTCACAAAAAATGCAAATCTGGTGAGAAAAACACGCATGAAGTTATCTCTTACAGCATAATTTGCTGAAAATTGAGTGATTTTTCATTGCTCCGGTTATAACTCGAAAAAATGGATTTACAAAAGAATTCACAATAACTTGAAATATTTACAAAAAAAAATTTCCTTGAAATTGTATTATACAAATTTTTTAATTTGTCATGTTGAATAACCAAATGGGTAGGCAACTTATTGCACATATTATAGATGATGGTGGTAAACGTTGAAAAATGAAGTGCATAGAAATGCAATGAGGTCATCGAATTTTAATCTTTGATTCCAAATTGATGCATGGAGAGGAGGCTGGGAAGATGGGTAATTATAAGCGTCGAATTTTCTTTTTTCTTCTACTTTGATCGTCTGGGGATTTTCGTATGACACCTGAAGAAATTTCGACGCGACCGATTGACGCGACGATTTTGGCATTTAACGGAGTAAATTATCGTACATCGGAGCGTCTTTTATGAAAGCTGCGTATAATAATAGAAACGCATTACGAGCGATTACCAAATAAGACGCCGAAGAGGGAAGAGGGTATATTCGCCTCGGAAAAACTCGGCTAATATGGCTGAAAAAAGAAAAGGTGTGTGTTTAAAAAGCAAGTATAGGATACCTCCGGTCCTGCACACATACACACGTAGCACAGGCGAAGTACACGAAGGAGCGAACCAAACGCCATAGCAACATTTTATGTTAACGATTTTAAGAATGACACGAAATATGGTGATAGATACTCGGCTATAAAAAACCTTTTTGCGGCGCTTCCTTCCGTTTTAACGACACAAAGGATGGTTAAAAGATAAACTTTATTCAAAATTCCATAAAACGATACCGGAGTTTGGGTTCTTTGGGTGTTTTTTTTTCTCCTTGTTTTTATTCGACGTCTCTCGTCGCCTTACCGCTGGTTTTTTCGTGCGAAGGTTTTTTTTTCGCTTTTTTTTTTTTCGTTTTTAGCGTAAGCGACTGCCGAGGACGGATTCGCCGGCGTAAATATCTTTTTTAGATTTTAAGTTAATTTTTATCCGTTGAACGTCATCTCGTGTAATGGATTCGTAAGGACGAAATTGAAAAATTTTCGTGTTTTCGCGTCTCGTTCGGAAATTTAAAATGGTAAAGTTTAAAAAACGTAGTTATTTTTGTTTAATTTCACTCGGAAAATATACTTTTAAAAATGGAATTAAATTTGAGCGATAATAGGTCTTATGTTGTTTTTGCCTTTTTTTTCACGTATTTCTCGTCCTTATCTCGCGAAGATACGTGTTCGCGACGATGGAGTTCTATGTTGATTTAAATTTTGTAATTTAAATTAGCGCCGTTGTCGCCGCCCTTCGACGCGAGACGAAGTAACCAATCGTGAGATTTAATTTGGTAATGTTGTCAATTTCCGTGACGCGTGTGCATGGAAAAAAAGGCGAATTCGGTTAATTTTTCGGCGTCGCGTTTTAACGAGAAACGCGGTTACAATGTAGATTGATAAAAGTTGGGTAAACAGTTTTGATTTTTATTGAACCGCCATCTCGCCCCTGTGGCTTTTTTTCCTCGTCGTTACATAGGGTTCTCTTTGGGCGTTCCAATTTGCGTGGCGGAATTTTAAACGACAACTGGAGACGGCGAAGCGAAAAGTAATTTTCCGCCGGTACATCGGTAATAACGGAAAATGTTGACTTAAGATCGAACGTTTCAATTGCTTTTGAAATGCTACCAAAAACTAAGATGGCGGATATGAGCTGCGATATACGCTTTATTTTTTCTACACGTTGATTTCGCGTCTGAATGTCACGAGGGCCGAAAGCCAATGGGGGTTTCGTGACGTGTACGTGTGAGAGGTTGCAGCTAAACGCACAAATGTAATTTTCACGTCGAGGTCTTTTTATACTCGGATTTGGGAGGTTTTTTAAAACGAAGTAATGATTTTCGCGGTAATAGATAAAACGACGGGATCGAATGATTTTTCATGATTCGACGAGTTTCACCCTTATGCTTGTTTTTGTAAAATTCATCTTGTAAATTATACGTGAAAAGGGTCGTGTTACCCTTTTATTGCAGATAAGATTTTCAAGTGCAATAAGAAGGCGAAAGGATGAAGGACGTAAGTTTCGTAGATGTGAAACGAACTAAAATATAATTTTAACTTATTGCATTATTTTTTTCTCGTTTTCTAATGTACAAAGCGCGAGGTCAATATATCACAATGAATTTAATGCGTGAAGTACTTCATATAGCGATGTTAAACTTTACACCGTTAGTTAGGAAAAACGTTGAGAGAGCAATTACTCGGCGTTATAAATTGGAAGAATGTCGTGTAATGAGGTTCACGTGTGTAGACTTACATAATACGCGACGCATTATGTTTTCCCTCGTTTTGGCATCCCTGTTTCGTGAATTATTATTCGACGCGACGCTTTTATTGGACCGAGGTGTCGAAAAAATATGTTCTTTAATTCTTCGCGAATTGGAATGCCAAGGTTAGAAGGTGATTCATAGGGCGTTCTGGGGGTGCCGGTAGACAAAGGATGTAAAGAAAAGGGAAGATGTATGAAATTGAAAGAACGAAAATTTCATTTAGAAAATTTCACCGAAGAAATTTCACGAGCACGAAATAGCGAAAAATTTATAAATTTTAAGATGTTACTTTTTCAAAAACGAAACCGTGGTGTGGATCTTGAATTGAAAATATTTCGAAAAATTGTCAACGACGGTTGAGCCTGATATTGGCCTTGAGTGTGTGGATTCAGCGGAGAAGGGGAAATTTTGTATGTATCGGGAGATAAATATCTTTCATGGTGTGTTTCTCCCTAAAATAAATGTGTTCTTGCTCAAAATCGCAAAAAGTTGGGCATAGCGTTTAATTTAATGAAAAATTTTATTAAAATTGCAAAAAACTATCAAAATGTGAAAATAATTTATTTGAAATTGCCAAAACTACGCAAAATTGTCAAAATGTTGCTTAACTAATATAAAGTTGTTAAACATTTGCTCAAAATTGCATAAAAACTATTGAACGTTGTTTAAATAGCTAAAAATTGATCAAAATTTGTTTAAAGTTGCCTGACAATGCACAAAATAGTGAAAATAGTGTTAAAATTAATTGAAATTGACTCATTTTTGCCGTAAATTGAACAAAAACCGTCAAAATGTTGTTAAAATAGTGTAAAATCGTTCAAAATTTGTTTAAAATTGCTTGACAATGCACAAAATAGTGAAAACAGTGTTAAATTTGGTTAAAATTGATTATTATTTGGTAAAAATTTCATCAAAACCGTTAAAATGTTGTTGAAATAGTGCAAAATCGATCAAAATTTGTTTAAAATTGCTTAAACATTTACAAAATTGTCGCAATCGTGTTAAAATTGGTTAAAATTGATTATTATTTGCCCAAAATTTCGTAAAAACCGTTAAAATGCTTTTAAAACGGCGTAGAATGGATCAAAATTTGTTTAAAATTACATAAGCATGCGCAAAATTGTTACAATTGTGTTGAAATTAGTTGAAATTGATTCATTTCTGCCGTAAATTGAACAAAAACCGTCAAAATGTTGTTAAAATAGTGTAAAATCGTTCAAAACTTGTTTAAAATCGCTTGACAATGCACAAAATAGTGAAAACAGTGTTAAATTTGGTTAAAATTGATTATTATTTGCCCAAAATTTCGTAAAAACCGTTAAAATGCTTTTAAAACGGCGTAGAATGGATCAAAATTTGTTTAAAATTACATAAGCATGCGCAAAATTGTTACAATCGTGTTAAAATTAGTTGAAATTGATTCATTTCTGCCGTAAATTGAACAAAAACCGTCAAAATGTTGTTAAAATAGTGTAAAATCGTTCAAAATTTGTTTAAAATTGCTTGACAATGCACAAAATAGTGAAAACAGTGTTAAATTTGGTTAAAATTGATTACTATTTGGTAAAAATTTCGTGAAAACCGTTAAAATGCTTTTAAAACGGCGTAGAATTGATCAAAATTTCTTTAAAATTACATAAACATGTGCAAAATTGTCACAATTGTGTTAAAAATAGTTGAAATTGATTAATTTTTACCCTAAACTGCACAAAAATTTTTCAAATATTGTTAAAATGGTGTAAAATTGCACAAAATTACGCAAAATTGACGAAATATTGTTAAAAATTGGTTTAATTTTAATAACATTTTGTTAATTTTGCGTAATTTTGTGCAATTTTACACCATTTTAACAATATTTGAAAAATTTTTGTGCAGTTTAGGGTAAAAATTAATCAATTTCAACTAATTTTAACATAATTGTAACAATGTTGTGAACTTTTGAGCAATTTTAAACAAATTTTGATCGATTTTGCACTATTTCAACAACATTTTAACGGTTTTGATGAAATTTTTACCAAATAATAATCAATTTTAACCAAATTTAACACTGTTTTCACTATTTTGTGCATTGTCAAGCAATTTTAAACAAGTTTTGAACGATTTTACACTATTTTAACAACATTTTGACGGTTTTTGTTCAATTTACGGCAGAAATGAATCAATTTCAACTAATTTTAACACGATTGTAACAATTTTGCGCATGCTTATGTAATTTTAAACAAATTTTGATCCATTCTACGCCGTTTTAAAAGC